>UESW01003898.1:1387098-1593097 GCA_900491605.1 Calamus simplicifolius
ATGCATTAAATTCTATATGAGAATTTAATCTATCATGAGATGAGATTTTAGCCATCTCATCATATGAGATCCTTATGCGAGAGGTTTGGGTTCAGGTGATGGTTTAATCTGATCTGAATTTATTTGACTAAACCCATATGGATCATGGTCCAAGCCCAAATCAAATTTGGCTAGTCCTAAATCTATTTAAATCCAAATCAAGTCTAATTTCAAATCAATATTTGAAATTGACTAGTCCTTCTAATGGACTTAAACCAAATTGAATCTTATTCACTTGTACTTAACCCAATTGAGATAATTTAATCAATCAAATTGATTAATTAAATCATATACGATTCTCAATCGTTGATCAGCAAACAGATCATCCTAGGAAACTTCTATGTGTGTGACTCTCTAGGTTCAAACCTAAGCTGGTAGCATAGAAATGAACTTTCGCAACCACACAGCTTCTTTCGCAGCATCTGATGCAGCGATGTACTCTGCCTCGCACACTGAATCTGCCACTGTATGTTGCTTGAAACTTTTTCAGCAAACAGCTCTACCATTCAGGATAAACACGAAATCCGATACACTTTTGCTATCATCATGCTCTGATTGGAAACTGGAATCAGTATATCCAACAAGTTTCAAATCAGACTCTCCATAGACTAACCACTGGTCCTTAGTATTTCTCAAATACTTAAGGATTGTCTTAACAACTTGCTAGTGTTTTTCTCCTGGATCAGATTGGTATCTACTCACTACTCCTAGTGAGTATGCCACATCTGGTCTTGTACATGTCATGGTGTACATAATCGATCCTACTGCCGAAGCATATGTAATTCGACTCATACGTTCTCTTTCATTAGGAGTTGCCGGATAATCCTTCTTAGAAAGATGAATTCCATGGCCTATCGAAAGATAGCCTTTCTTGGAATTCTTCATGCTAAACCTCTTTAGCACTGTGTCAATGCACGTAGATTGGGATAAACCAAGCATCCTCTTAGATCTATCTCTATAGATCTTCATCCGAGGATGTAAGATGCTTCTCCTAGATCTTTCATGGAGAATTGTAATGATAACCATGTCTTTATTCCTTGTAATGCAGGGACATCATTCCCGATTAAGAGAATGTCATCCACATATAATACAAGAAATACAATAACGGAACCGTTAGCCCATTTATAAATGCAAGGTTCTTCTTTATTCTAAGAAAGCCATAAGATTTGATCACTTTATCAAATCGTATGTTCCAACTCCTAGATGCTTGCTTAAGTCCATAAATAGACTTCTGTAGCCTGCACACTTTAGACTCGTCTTCAGATATAAAACCTTCAGGCTGTATCATATACACCTGTTCTTCTAAATCACCATTTAGAAAAGCAGTTTTAACATCCATTTGCCAAATCTCATAATCGAAGTGTGCTTCTATAGCTAGCATAATCCGAATGGATTTCAGCATTTCCATAGGAGAAAACGTTTCGTCATAGTCAATACCATAACGTTGACGATACCCCTTGGTAACCAGACATGCTTTATAGGTCTCAACTTTTCCATCTGCGCCTCTTTTTCTCTTGAAAACCCACTTACACCCTATGGGTTTTATCCCTTCGGGTGGGTCAACTAATGTCCATACATTATTGTCCTTCATGGAATCAAGTTCGGATTTCATGGCATCAAGCCATTTATTAGAGTCAGTCCTTTGCATAGCATCCATATAGGTGATCGGATCCTCGTTGTTCTCATCGAGTTCAACAGGATCATCGTTCTGGACCAAGAAACCTAAGTATCTGTCCGGTTGATGTGATACTCTACCAGATCGCCTTAATGGTGCATCCAAATTGGGTTTTGAGTTTGATCTAATCAACTCAGATTCTAAGGGTTCACTGGTTTGTGTTATTCCTTCTACTTGATAAACTTCCTCAAGTTCAACATTAGAGCTATTTGTTCCTTCACTAAGGAACTCCTTTTCAAGAAAACTGCTCTATTACTAAGAACAACTTTTGTTCTTCAGTATTGTAGAAGTAATATCCTTTGGTTTCTTTCGGATAGCCGATGAAAAAATATTTGTCAGATTTGGGTTCAAGTTTGTCTGATTTTGCACGTTCACATAAGCTGGACACCCCCAGACTCTCAGATAGGTGATTACCGGTTTATGTCCATACCACATCTCATATGGAGTTTTTGAAACAGACTTACTTGAAACCTTATTGAGAATATGACAAGCTGATTCTAATGCGTATCCCCAAAAGGATATTGGCAAGCTTGCAAAACCCATCATGGACCGAACAATGTTTAACAGAGTTTGATTCCTTCTTTCCGACACACCGTTATGTTGTGGTGTTCTTGGAGGAGTCCATTGGGAGAGAATCCCATTCTCCCTTAAATATGTCACAAAGTCATTGGAAAGGTATTCGCCTCCTCGATCTGATCGAAGGATCTTAATACATTTTCCTGTTTGTTTTTCTACTTCTTTATGATATTGTTTGAACATTTCAAACGATTCAGATTTATGTCGCATAAGATAGACATAACCGAACCTAGAAAGGTCGTATGTAAAAGTAATGAAGTAGTAATATCCACCTTTGGCACAAGTGCTCATTGGTCCACATACATCAGTATGTACTAGAATTAATAGCTCTTTAGCTCTTTCACCTTTTCCAGTAAAAGATGACTTGGTCATTTTACCAAGAAGACATGATTCATAGGTAGTTAATGATTCACAATCATCAACTCGAAGGATGCCCTCCTGAGTTAACCTATTTAATCTGTTCTTATTGATATGACCCAGCCGATGGTGCCAAAGATAAATGTCTGTGACATCAGTTGTTCTAGGGCGCTTACTTGAATTGTACACTACATTCACAGGCTGTGATAATATATAAATGCCATTAGATAAATGCCCAGTCATTATAGTGACTCCATTCATAATGATATTCAAAGTAACATCCTTTATTGAAATTTCATAATGACTTTTGGCCAGAAGGCCTACAGAAATTATGTTCAACAAGAACGTTGGGTAAAAATGACAATCATTTAGTATAATGACATTTCTATTGAAAACTATTTCAAGAACTCCTAATGCCAGAACTGGAACTAATCTTCCATCGCCGACATTAAGGAATCTTTCATTGTCCTCAAATCTTTTAGTGACCTGTAGTCCCTGCAATAAATTACAAATGTTAAAAGGACTCCCGGTATCCAATACCCAGGTCTGATTATCATATACAGAAAAATTACAAGGTGTTATCATATAAATACCTTGTTGAACAACATCTTGCTCCTTTTTCTTCTTTGGCATGTTTTGATCAAGTATGGCAATGTAAAGAGGACAATTCCTCTTCCATTGCCCTTGCATCTTGCAGTGAAAGCATTCGGCTTAACTTTATTAACTTTCTTCTTCTGCATCTGACCCCTTATAGATGTCCTAGCATGTTGCACCTTTTTATTATTCTTTTTCTTCTTCCCTTTCCCAAAGGGTTTACGCCCTACCTTAGATCCTTCAACCACATTAACCAAACCCTTAGAGAGCTGGTTATCCTTCTCAAAGTTCTGTAACAACCCCAACAAACCGTGGTAGTTGACTGTAGGCTTTGTCATTCGAAAACGAGTAAGGAAAGGTCGGAAGGATGGAGGCAAGGAATTCAGGATCGCATCTTTTCCCAACTACTCATGTAAGGGAAAGCCGAGCTTGCTTAGGAGTTCTATCTTCTCGATCATATACAATACATGATCAGTGATAGGAGATCCATCCCTCATTCAAGCATTGAAAATTGCACAACTAGTCTTGTGCCTTTCAACATCGTCGGGTGTGCCGAAAGATTCATTCAACGCTTGAATGATTCCTTCTAGCTGAGCATTTTTGAACCGGCGACCGAATTCATCATTCATTGCTGCTAGCATGATGCAACTTACGCTAGTTCTATCATTGAGCCACTTCTGATAAGTGTCTTTCTCAGAACTTTGTGTGTTTGCATTAGGTATCTTTGGTGCAGGATTATTAAGAATATATAGAATCCTCTCATGCTCAAGGATGATCTTAAGTTTTCTAAACCAGCTATTGAAATTTGAACAATTCAACTTGTCACTATCCAATAGGGACCTTAATGATAAATTAGTGGTCATTTTCTGCATAAGGAAAAACTAAAGTTTATTAGTATATAAATTGATTCAGTCTAAAGACTTGGACTTTAGTCTAAAAATTCTCCCACTATTTTGTTTAAATTGGCAGCCTCTACACCCCAATTCGAAGAATTATTCTTAATTCTTTAGCGGGCACTAAGATCTACATAGGCTACATACAGGCCCAAGTGAAGCTTAGCCAACCCATATGCATCTAAGAGTAGGTTCAAAACCAATTGTTTTCCAAATAATTCTTAGTGTTCAGTTTTGCCCCATGTACCTCTTCAGCAGGCATGGAGTGCCTCCACTGAAAGTTCTGGTTAGGTCCAACCATTAAATGATTAATCAGTGTAACCTATCAATAGACAACCAAGCCCGAGTGAAGCTCGGCTCACCTGACTATCTATTTAATAGTTACGCTGACTTATCATATAATGAATGATAATTCTGATGGTTGACAAGCACAAGGCATGGAGTGCCTCCAATGATTATCAAGACATCGGACTCATTATCACCCACCTTAATGGGAGGCTATGATCTAGTTATCATATAACTATTTCATTTTAAGGACCTAATAATTTTAGAGGATTTTATAATTTGAAGACAAATTGACTAATCAAGTTCTCCCACTGAACGTATGAAATGGGTAGAATGAAACAAGATTAAGTCAGGTTAAATGGCACCTAAATCAGTCAGACTGATTCCTTACAGGCATGGGTCAACCCGAATCAGGTAAATGATCTGAATCATAAATGGCTCACCACATTGACCAGGTGATTGAGATCGATGGGAGGGATATGCCATTAACTTGTTAAAGACGCATCAATACGAGTAGCTCCCAATTAAAAACCATTCGATCGTTGATCCTAGAGCAACTTGCCAACTCACCTTGACATCATATGGTTAACCAATTCTAATTTGACCATCTAAGAGATTCATGCTCAACCACGGAGCCTAATCTACTTCCATTTGGTTTAATCAAAGAGAAGGACATGATCAACTACAACTATTGTTTGATTTAAAGCATTCTTAACCTAATCTAATTAGATTTGTTCAAATACTCTTTTAGTCCAGTTGATTTAAACCTTAGGGTCTAACCCTTTATGGATCCGATTTAGCTAACCCAAAAGATTAAATATATTTCATATTTACATATCATATATTTTAATCAAGCATCACATGTATTATGTTACTACTCATAATTCCTATATTTAGATCATATCTAAAGAGATTATGAATTAACATTTGACATTCAAATTAGACTCTCATAAATATTTGTATATTTCATAACATAGACATCATGCCATCATATATCATATCTATGTTTTATACTAAACATGCAAATATCATGCTTTTATACAACATCAATATGTATCAAATATAAAACATCTTTTGAGAGTGCGTGTAATCTATGTTTTGATTCATAAGCTCAATTTAAATTATCTTTGGATTGAGCATCAATGATAAAACAATAGCACGGCAATATGTCACAGAATACCTCATTGAATGGGTAATTTGGATTTTCAATCCATCTGTGGCCATATAGCCTTGCGATTAGTTTTAGCCATAATTACATAATTAATAAGAACATTAATTTACATGCAATAAATTAGATAAATAAGAAACCATTGCTCTGATACCATTTGTTACTCGGTCATGGGTACCTCCCATGTCACCTAACAAATGTACCTATCACTAGCCGGCTACCATCTCGGCCGGTACACCAACACCAATGGGCGGAGAGTCTGGCTTCGGTGACATGGTCACCAGCGAGAGTTCCCATTGATGCTCTGCCTGCATTTAACTCGTGCAGGTCAACTAGCTATGATACCACTTGTTGGGAGAGTTAATCCCCGAGGCATGCATATTTTAAAATTTGATAATAATTATCAATGCGGAAATTTAAAGATTTCATATTAATCTTTATAACATGCATCAAGATCATATCTTGCCTTATATTATAAGATCATTTGATCTAAGTATTGCATATAAATTAAATAATTAAGATCATATCTTAATCTTCAAGATGAGAAGTCATACTACTCATCTTGAAGCCTGCCTTAAGATCTAAGGATCAAATTACTCACCTTAAGAACAGTAGGTAAATCCTTTGTGCTCTGCAGCCGTTCAATCGTCCGGCCTCTAGTATTGTCCACGCGAAGCCCCCGAATGATCGGATTCCCGAGAGTGCTAGCTCGCGAAAAAACTTTTGCTGATCTTGAATTCTTTCACTTGAATCTTCCTTCAAGATCCACTAAGCTTTTGCTAACATTAAAATCACACCAGAATTTTCTGTTCTAACTCTTAGAACTGTAACACTTGGTTCTAACTGTTTAGAATTTTTGATCTCTTTTGATCTTGTGTTATTTTTTTTATCTGGTGAGGGATGTCCTCTATTTATAGTTTCATATTAGCCAGCCTATTGAATTCTAACATTTAGAATTCCGCTATTTTTGTGAAAATCAAAGAGACATATTAAATTCACACACTTATCAATGCATGAAGAGTTGTGTGGAGTGCTCTTCCAAAGAGGCATATTAATTACACGCTTGTCAATGCACGGAGAGTTGTGTGGAGTGCTCTTCCAAAGATGCACATTAATTCACACACTTGTCAATGCACGGAGAGTTATGTGGAGTGCTCTTCCAAAGAGGCACATTAATTCACACACTTGTCAATGCGAGAGTTGTGTGGAGTGCTCTTCCAAAGAGGCACCTTTTAGCAAAATTTATTTTTCTTAAACTTGGAAATCATTTAAAGAAGACTAAAAGTTATAAATTAAATTCTTCATGAGAATTTAATTTCTCATGAGATGAGATTTTAGTTATCTCATCATGCGAAAAACCTTTTTCATACATGGGGTTTGGATTTTTGGTTTTAAGCTAATTTGAATTTATTGGATTAAACCAATATAGATCATGGTCCTAGCCCAAATCAAATTTGGCTAATCCTGAATCTATTTAAATCCAATCAAATCTAATTTCAAATCAATATTTGAAATTGATTAGTCCTTCTAGTAGACTTAAACCAAATTGAATCTTATTCACTTGTACTTAATCCAATTGAGACAATTCAATCAATCAAATTGATTAATTAAATCATATACGATTCTCAATCATTGATCAGCAAATAGATCATCCTAGGAAACTTCTATGCATGTGACTCTCTAGGTTCGAACCTAAGCCGGTAGCATAGAAATAATTTTCTATAATAATCGATGTGCCCATCTAGCAATAGAACCCGACGTCCGGATAGGTCGAAGAGTTGCCGAGCAATCTCCAAGAACCCTAAGAAACAGTTACCGTATAATTCATCCTCTTGACCACAAATGCTAAGGATGGCTTAAGAGCCTGTCAACTCTAAACAGCAAATCCATAAAGTGATTTCAATTTTAGTGATCATGTGACTTTCACATGAAGTGCCTTGGCCAAGGTCTTGCTAAATTGAAACACAAGCATTTCTCCTTTTAACAGGATATGTCAAATTCCATCTTGATCAACAACTGACTACCACAAGTACTTGACTGCACCCAGTAACCTTTCGTAGCTGGATTAGAAATCCAGGTGGTCCGGCACCTAAGTACAATGAGTTTCTTGTAAGCCACTGGTTGTGATCTTCAGGTCTGAAGGATACTTATACCTATATCTTCTCGGATTAACTATTGACAGTAGAGTATCTAGAAATGAGTCATGTTCGATGAAATGTATTCCTACACTTTCACCTGTATGTCATACCACTGTCTCTACACTTCTTGGTTAAGACGACAACCAACAAATATGATATACAACGTCCTATAATTGATAGTACTATGGCCCTGTCATAGTATATCATTTGGTCGCGAACTCTTTTAAGGACATTCAAAGATAAATCCTCCTTTATCATGAAGGAAGATCTTGAGGGCTTCATTACTATTAGGAGTTTTACGAAGATGTTCTTGTAATGAATAACTGCCAAATAACTTTTATTAATATATCAATTTATATACAATTTACATCAACACAATCATCAAATGATTGGCTTTAGGATACAATTCCCAACAATACCTCTTCAGCAGGCATGAAGTGCCTCCACTGAAAGTTCTGGTTAGGTCCAACCATTAAATGATATAATCAGTGTAACCTATCAATAGACAACCAAGCCAAGTGAAGCTCGGCTCACCTGACTGTTTATTTAATAGTTATCCTGACATATCATATGAATGATAATTCCGATGGTTGACAAGCATCAGGCATGGAGTGCCTCCAATGATTATCAAGACATCGGACTCATTATCACCCACCTTAATCCAGGCTATGATCTAGTTATCATATAACTATTTCATTTTAATGACCTAATAATTTTTGAGGATTTTAATAATATGAAGATAAATTGACTAATCAAGTTCTTCCACTGAATCTATGAAATCAGTAGAATGAAACAAGATTAAGTCAGGTTAAGTGGCACCTAAATCAGTCAGACTGATTTCCTTATAGGCATGGGTCAACCCAAATCAGGTAAATGATCTGAATCATAAATGGCTCACCACATTGACCAAGTGAGTGAGATCGATGGGAGGGACATGCCATTAACTCGTTAAAGACGCATCAATACGAGTAGCTCCCTATTAAAAACCATTCGATCGTTGATCCTAGAGCAACTTGCCAACCCACCTTGACATCATATGGTTAACCAATTCTGATTTGACCATCTAAGAGATTCATGCTCAACCACGGAGCCTAATCTACTTTTATTTGGTTTAATCAAAGAGAAGGACATGATCAACTACAACTATTGTTTGATTTAGAGCATTCTTAACCTAATCTAATTAGATTTGATCAAATACTCTTACAGTCCAGTTGATTTAAACCTTAGGGTCTAACCCTTTATGGACCCGATTTAGCTAACCCAAAGGATTAAATATATTTCATGTTTACATGTCATATATTTCAATCAAGCATCATATGTATTATGTTACTACTCATAATTCCTATATTTAGATCATATCTAAAGAGATTATGAATTAACATTTGACATTCAAATTAGACTCTCATAAATATTTGTATGTTTCATAACATAGACATCATGCCATCATATATCATATCTATGTTTTATACTAAACATGCAAATATCATGTTTATATAACATCAACATGTATCAAATATAAAACATATTTTGAGAGTGTGTGTAATCAGTGTTTTGAAGTCAAAGATCAATTTAAATTATCACGGCAATATGTCACAGAATACCTCGTTGATGGGTAATTTGGATTTTCAATCCATCTGTGACCGAATAGACCTAAGATTTGTTTTAGCCTTGATTACACAATTAATAGGAGCATTAATTTACATGCAATAAATTAGATCAATACGAAACCATCGCTCGATACCATTTGTAGGGAGAAACAATCCCCGAGGCATGTATATTTTGAAATTTTGATAACAATTATCATTGCAGAATTTTAAATATTACATACTAATCTATCTAACATGCATCAAGATCATATCTTTGCCTTGTATATAGGATCGATTGATCCAAAATATGCATATAAATAAAAATGTCAAGATCATATCTTGATCTTCAAGATGACTAGTCATACTACTTATCTTGAAGCCTGCCTTAAGATCTAGGGATCAAATCGCTTACCTTAAGAACAGTAGGTAAATCCTTATTGCTCTGCAGCCGTTCAATCGTCCGGCCTCTAGTATCATCCACGCGAAGCCCCGAATGATCGAATTTCTAGGAGTGCTAGCTCGCAGAAAAACAGCTTTGTTGATCTTGAATCCTCCCACTTGAATCTTCCTCTAAGATCCACCACGCTTCCGCTAACACCAGAATCACCAGGATTTTTTATTCTAACCTTTTTAGAATTACAATCTACGACATATCGTGTATTGTTGTTCTGTGTATTCTTGTGAGGGAATGTCCTCTATTTATAGTCTCAATTTAGCCTTAACATTAAATTCTGACATTAAGAATTCTGTCGTTTGGTAAAAGCGAAGAGATGACGAAGGCGCAACGCTTGGTTTAATTCCGACGTTCGGTGAAAACCAAAGAGACGTGGCTAAATCCGATGTTCGGTGAAAACCAAAGAGTCGTGGCTAAATCCGACGATCGGTGAAAATTAATGTTAGGCATTAAATTCTACATAAGAATTTAATCTCTTATGAGATGAGATTTTAGCCATCTCATCATATGAGATCCTTATGCGAGAGGTTTGGGTTCAGGTGATAATCTGATCTGAATTTATTTGACTGAACCCACATAGATCATGGTCCAAGCCCAAATCAAATTTGGCTAGTCCTGAATCTATTTAAATCCAAATTAAGTCTAATTTCAAATCAATATTTGAAATTGACTAGTCCTTCTAACGGACTTAAACCAAATTGAATCTTATTCACTTGTACTTAACCCAATTGAGATAATTCAATCAATCAAATTGATTAATTAAATCATATACGATTCTCAATCGTTGATCAGCAAACAGATCATCCAAGAAAACTTCTATGCATGTGACTCTCTAGGTTTGAACCTAAGCCGGTAGCATAGAAATAACTTTCTATACCAATCGATGTGCCCATCTAGCAATGGAACCTGACGTCCGGATAGGTCGAAGAGTTGCCGAGCAAACTCCAAGAACCCTAAGAAACAGTTACCGTATAATTCATCATCTTGACCACAAATGCTAAAGATGGCTTAAGAGCCTATCAACTCTAAATAGCAAATCCATAAAGTGATTTCAACTTTAGTGATCATGTGACTTTCACATGAAGTGCCTTGGCCAAGGTCTTGCTAAATTGAAACACAAGCATTTCTCCTTTTAACGAGATAGGTCAAATTCCATCTTGATCCACAAACCACAAGTACTTAACTGCACCCAGTAACCTTTCGTAGCTGGATTAGAAATCCATGTGGTCCGGCACCTAAGTACAATGAGTTTTTTGTAAGCCACTGGTTGTGATCTTCAGGTCTGAAGGATACTTATACCTATATCTTCTCGGATTAACTCTTGATAGTAGAGTATCCGGAAATGAGTCACGTTCGGTGAAATGTACTCCTACACTTCCACCTGTACGTTATACTAGTGTCTATACACTCCTTGGTTAAGAGGACAACCAACAAAGATGATATACAACGTCCTATATTGATAGTACTATGGCCCTATCATAGTATATCATTTGGTCGCGAACTCTTTTAAGGACCTTCAAAAATAAATCCTCTTTATCGTGAAGGAAGATCCTGAGGGCTTCATTGCAATCAGGAGTATTAAGAAGATGGTCTTGTAATGAATAAACTGCCAAATAACTTTTATTAATATATCAATTTATATACAATTTATATTAGCACAATCATCAAATGATTGGCTTTAGGATACAATTCCCAACACCAAGCCCTAATCCCGATCGATGACGACCGATCTCCGACCGTTGCGATCGATCCGATCGGCAACGATCCGATGGTTGCGATCGATCAAAGCCCTGATCCCGATCGGCGACAACCGATCTTGGGCCGTTGCAATCAGTCCGATCGGCGACGATCCGACGGTTGCGATCAATCCAAGCCATGATCCTGGTTGGCAATGATCGATCTTGGACCATTACGATCGGTCCGATCGGCGATGATCTGACGGTTACGATCGATCCAAGCCGTGATCCCGATCGGCGACGATCGATCTCGGACCGTCGCGATCGATCCGATCGACGACGATCCGATGGTTGCGATCGATCCAAGCCCTAATCCCGATCGGCGATGACCGATCTCGGGCCATTGCGATCGGTCCGATCGGCGACGATCCGACGGTTGCGATCGATCCAAGCCCTGATCCCGATCGCGATGATCGATCTCAGGCCATTGCGATCGATCCGATCGGCAATGATCTGACGGTTGCGATCGATCCAAGCCGTGATCCGATCGGCGACGATCAATCTCGACCATCACGATCGATCCGATCGGCGATGATCCACGATTGCGATCGATCCAAGCCATGATCCTGGTCGGCGATGACCGATCTCGGACCATTGCGATCATCCGATTGGCGACGATCCGATGGTTGCGATCGATCCAAGCCCTGATCCCGATCGGCGATGACCGATCTCCGACCATTGCGATCGATCCGATCGGCGATGATCCGATGGTTGCGATCGATCCAAGCTATGATCCCGATCGGCGATGATCGATCTGGACCATCGCGATCGATCCGATCGGCGATGATTCGACGGTTGCGATCGATCCAAGCCTTAATCCTGATCGACAACAACCGATCTCGGACCGTTGCAATTGGTCCGATCGGCGACGATCCGACGGTTGCGATCGATCCAAGCCATGATCCCGATCGGCGATGATCGATCTCGGACTGTCGCGATCGATCCAATCGGCGACGATCCGACGGTTGCGATCGATCCAAGCCGTGATTCCGATCAGCGACGATCAATCTCGGACCGTCGCGATCGATCCGATCGGCGACGATCCAACGGTTGCGATAGATCCAAGCCATGATCCCGATCAGCGACGATCGATCTTGGACCGTTGCGATCGGTTCGATCGGTGACGATTGACGGTTGCAATCGATCCAAGCCCTAATCCCGATCGACGACGATCGATCTCGAGCCATTGCGATCGCTCCGATCGGCAATGATCCAACGGTTGCGATCGATCCAAGCTATGATCCCGATCGGCGATGATCGATCTCAGACCGTTGCGATCGATCCGATCGGCTATGATCCGACGGTTGCGATCGATCCAAGCCATGATCCGGTCGGCGATGACCGATCTCGGACCATTGCGATCGATCCGATCGGCGACGATCCGACGGTTGCAATCGATCCAAGCCGTGATCCCGATCGGCAACGATCGATCTCGGACTGTCGCGATCGATCCGATCGGTGACGATCCGACGGTTGCGATCGATCCAAGCCGTGATCCCGATCGACGACGATCGATCCGATGCATGTACCAAAATTAATTTTTTTAAAAATTGCGATGCATTTCATTGCGTTGCAATGTTTTATTTTTAATTTTTTATCTTTTAATTATATTTTATAAAATTTATTTTTTAAAAAAAAATATTGCGACGCATTATTTGCATCGCTAAATTAAAAATTAATTTTTTAATTTTTTATTTATTGCGTCGCTAATGCATCACTACTTAACATAATTAATTTTTTTAAAAATATTGCGATGTAATCAAATGTGTCGCAATATTTTTATTTCATAATTACTTTTAATTTTTTTATAAAATTTATTTTTTAAAAAATATTACGATGCAATACTTGCATCGCTAAATAAAAATTTATTTTTATTAATTTTCTGTTTTATTGCGTCGCTATTGCATCGTTATTTAACATAATCAATTTTTTAAAAACATTGCGATGCACTAAATTGCGTCGTAATATTTTTATTTCATAATTATATTTTATAAAATTAATTTAATTTAAAATAATTGTGAAACAATACTTGTGTCGCTAAATTAATTTTTTTTTTTTCTAATTTATTGCATCGCTATTGCGTCGCTATTGAACACAATTAATTTTTTTGAAAATATTGCGACGCATTTGGTTGCATCGTAATATTTTTATTTCATAATTATATTTTATAAAATTTAATTTTAAAAATATTACGCATTATTTGCATCACTAAATTAAAAAATTAATTTTTTTTGATTATCTGGTTTATTGAGTCGCTAATGCGTCGCTAATTGAGTCGCAATTTTTTGTTGTCGCGGAGGCGCAATTTGGTCACAATTTAGCGTCGCAATTTAGTCGCAATTTAGCGACGCAAGAATGCGTCGCTAAATTTGCGTCGCTATTTCAGTATTTTCTTGTAGTGGCATGGTATTTTTAAGTATTAATGAAAGAAAACTATCTTAAGTGCAATATACTTAGCTCTTGTAGCACCCATATTTTTCCTTTTGTGGATTTGAGCTCTTCTGCCCGCTGGTGGTCTGCCCCCCAGGGAGTCATGTTAGTTGGATTGGAGGTGTTGTTACCCTTACTTGGGCCTTTCCTCGCATTGGAGCCAGGACGAGATGTCTATGGCCGGGAAGAAGCTAGAAATCGGGACAAAGCTGGAGGCCGTTGAGGAAAGCCTCGATAGTTGGCAGTCATTGAAGATGAACGGCTGGGAGAGTCCATCGAGGGCGTTGCTAAGAGTAAAAAGGTCGGCGGAGTTGCTGGGAGGGCTCTTTGCCTAGCTTTTTCTTTGAAGAGATTGATTGCCCTCGGTGCTGAAGCTTAAGAGCAGCAGTCAAAGCCTTTTGTCCTCATCTTCCTCCTTGCATTAATTGCAACAACACCTCTCGGCTTGCTACCATCGGAAATTAAAATGCCCATAAATGCTTGAGGTGACGAATAATGTCTCAAGTCCATCCCTTTTGGAAACTATTCTGCTACCCATGTTGCAGTCCACCTCTAGCCGATTGTTGAGCCTTTGAGTGAGCTCTTCCAGCCGCCGGTGTTGTTCATCCAGATGCTTCCTCATCTAAGCACCAGATGATTAAGGGGTGGAGTGGCTGCTTGAGCGGGAGGTAAGAGACCGCAGTCTCTTGAAAGCTTCACGATGGTGGTGCTTAGATGGCGCATGATAGTGATAACTTCTCCCTGAAGAGATTTTCTGCAGATGAATCGTTGACTAATGGGTGCAGCTATCACGAGCGATGTGAGAGCTTGGGCTGCTGCTGAGTGGCCACCGAACATTGCTTCTGCAGTTTATGAACTGCTGCATTCAAGGCTTGAACATGTTGATTGAAGATGGCCAGCTGGTTAATTAGAGCACTTGAGGTTGGTGGTGAAGGAGCAGAGAGGGTGGCCTTTTGCTGCCTAGTGCGATGTGGATGGCCCCCAGCATGATTGGTGAGAACCTTTGGCATGCGCATCACCACAATAGCTATCTTAGAGGGATGGAGACTTATAGCTCAAGGAGACAGAGCTTTCTTTCCTTCAGCGCGTCCCCCCTACCTAGCGCACAATCTGTTGATGCCAAATCACTGGCCTCGAGCGTCCGTCGCCTCCTCCAGCGATCCCGGGGTCCTCCGGTGAGCTCCTTGTGCATGTGGGCCTGCAAACAAGTCTCGGGGGCCGAAAATTCCAGCGGGGACCCTCCGACGCTCAAGTCAGCGCTCTGAGCAATAGCCGTGAGCTTGAGGAAGCTCGAAAGAGAAAGAGAGAGAGAGAGAGGCTCCGAGAAGAGCTCTCTCTATGAGCGTTTAGGAGCGTTATGAGTGTGTTACCTGGTCAAAGTCCTTCTTATCCTTTTTATAGATGCCTGGAGTCTGTGGACTTGGGGCGTGATCACTTGTCAGAACATTAATTGATGGCAGCACAGTGGAGCTTACCTCCATATGACGTGTCAAGCTGCAGGTCGTGTCCTGTCAGAGTAGGTGGTCGCAGGGCATGGCCGATCGTTACGGCACTTGCCAAACATGTCCCCTACGTCACCTTTTTGGTTGTCCTATGTGGACAGTGATGGGTGATAAAGTTAGTCGTGTGGGTCCCAAGGTACAGCCATTGGGGGAGAAGGATGATGTTGAGTTGAAGCCAACTGTCCGTCGTAGAACATTGATTATAGAGTGCTTGTGTGGCACCATTCATGCTCTCTAATGAGTTTCAGAAAAGACCGATGGTAAACACTTGCATGGCACTGTTCACATACGAGGATCTGTTTACTAGTATGGCACTGTTCACGGCCGGAGGAAGCTTGGCAGCTGTAGGTTCGAGGCCAAGCGAGAGTTGAGACCGAGAGAAGCAACGTGGCAGCCATAAATGCCTTTATATAGGAAGAGAATAAGGCAATAAAGGCCTTGGAGCAATTGTATGCACGTTGGCCTTGGAGGTATCGGCCTTTGAGGTGTCGGCCTTGGAGGTGTCGGCCTTGGAAGGTATCGGCCTTGGAGGTGTCGGCCTTGGAGGTATCGGCCTTGGAGGTGTTGGCCTTGGAGGTTGGGCTCGGTGGTTGGAGGAGAGCAACATGGTAGCCATAAATGCCTTTATATAGGGAGAGAATAAGGCAATAAATGCCTTAGAGCAATTGGGTGTATGTGGCTTTATGAGGCCATCATTAAAGGCTCCAGCCCGACTCGACTAGACATTAATGAGACACAAGGTGGCCCTTGGGGAACCCATACACATAACATGACCCTTTCTCCCTCTTATTCTCTTTTGTTTGGAGCTGAGGCCGAAGGGGGGCTCCGTCAGTTTCCTTCCTTCACGATCAGCCACATCAGTTGTGATAAAGCTAAACTACTTCCACCATCATCTAAGTATTCCAAATGAGGAATGAGAACTTTATCTTGATGGCAATCCTTCCAGAATTTTCAGTAAGGAAATTTGCAACAAAGATTTTTAAAGTTATGCATTGTCTAAAAAATATTCATTGACTGAAAGATCAAGATTTAAACTATTAGATGGAGAAATTCCTTATAAAGACCTTTACAGATGGCTAATAATGCAGCGCCTTATTTATTAATAAATGACAATAAAGAAAAAAGGGGAATGAATAATTAACTAGTTTGTTTACTACTTGACAAAGTTAACCAATAAGCCAGGTAGATTTGGTTCAATATGAATTGTAGTTATTGTTCCTTTAGAGCCATTTCATTTATGATAATTTATCATGGCAATTTATCTTAGTAATCTAAAATTATATGCAGATTATCATGTTAGGCAATTAGACATAGTAATTTAAGCGATACCATTTGATTCTCAGTAATATAAAATTACTATAAATCATAATAATCTGATTCCTACATGATAAATGGGTACATGAGATTACTAAAGTTTAGTAATATAAAATAAGTTCTTGACTATCAAATGAATATTTAATAATACTTAATCTAAATATATATTTAATTTATATTTATAATATTAAATTTATATTTAATATTAGATATATAATATAATATTTTATATTAAAATCTTTTATTTATGAGAATTTGATTATCAAGTGTCAAATCATAAGGAATATAAGATTTCTGATACTATTACATCACTATAAATCAAATGCCACCTAAGAACCATAAAAAATAACCATTGCAAAACATTGCATTCCTTTTGTTACATTTATTTCACATTGCACAACGAATCCAACTTTGAGTTAAGCCATGCTAACATTGTAGTTGCAAAGAAATCATTCATGTTATATAATCTCAGCGTATGTCTATATTTATAAAGAAAACTAAGATTAATTATATTTGAATATAACAAAATCTAAATTTGATTACTGATATGGCTGATGAAGCCACATGGAGGTAAATGACCAGAACTAGCTGACAGTGGAAAGGTTTCAACCTCTGGTCCCATCTCCTTGCAGCCCTAACTCCCTAGCAGCCCCATCTCCTAAGCTGCTCTGGCTCTAAGGTGGCCCCGGCTCCTTGGCAGCCCCAGCTCCTTGGCGACCCCATCTCCTTGGCGGCTCCAACTCCCTGGTAGCCACATCTCCTAGGCGACCCTGGCTCCAAGGCGACCCTGGCCTTCCCTCGATGGCCCCGGCTCCTTGGCAGCCCCGTCTTCTTGGCAGCCTCAGCTCCCTAGCAGCCCTAGCCTTCAGGTCGGCCCCGACGTCCCGAGGCCTGACCCATCAATCACCTACGGCCGTGACCCACCTGTCGCTTGTGGTTCCACGTGGCCCACTATCGCCTATGGTCCCACATGGCTCACCTACCACTTGCGGTCCCATGTGGTCCACCTGCCAGCTACGGCGCACGACCGATAAGACCTGGCCTATCAATCGTCTGTGGCACCGCGCTTGATAAGATCCGACCCACTAAGTGACTTCCGTCACCCACATCAAATAGAGAGGTGGTCTGCCAGCTCTGACAGGCCATGTGGTGGACATTTTTTGTTACTGTCTGCCTTGTCATTTATCCCATGCCAAACCATGGAACCTCGGATCGATGACTGTCCAAAAAAGGGGTAAGAGGGGCTTCCGACAAGGTATAAGAACATTCGTTCATGATGAGGAAGGGGACTTTGGGAAAAACTCTAACTCATTCCTCTCTTCGAATATTCATCGCTGTTTCCCAGACCACTCATTTGAGTGTCAGAGGGTCCTCGCCGGAACAACTGATCCCCAAGGACTTTTTTGCAGGATTTCCATCCGAGGTGGAGGTATCAGAAGATTGAGCATCGAAAGACTCCGTCTCAATACATCCTCATCTCATCTGATGCTCGAGGGAGGTGATTTGGCGACAACAGATTGGCACGCTAGGTAGGGGGCAGCTTCAGGTGATTTACATTGAAGGAAGTAGAGCTCTATTACACTGAGTTACAAGCCCTTCCCCCTCCTCTGCGACAACAATGGTGGTGACGCAAGCCCAGGAGGCCTCCGTTAGTCATGCTGGGGGCATCTCTAGCAGACTAAGCAGTAGGAGGCTAATCTTTCTGCTCCCTCTGCACCACCAGCTACGGCCACTCAAGCCGAGCAAATAGCCACCGTCACCCAACAAGTCCAATCCTTGGTGGCAGTGGTTCACGAGCTACAACAATACTCTATGCATGCAGCAGCAGTTCAACCTAGCCAGCAGTCTACCCATGGAAGATCCCCTCAAAAGGAGACTCACCGCCATCAAGCCACTCCCTAGCGCCACCGCCGGGAGGCCCCCAAGAGATGATGGTCCCACAACAGCCCCTCTCCCAGGCAATGGCATGGGCAGGAATCGAAGTGAGGGCATAGATATCGGCACCGCTCCCCCTCATACTCGTCCCCTGGATCATCAGAGGGTGAGTCCATCGACGAGCGCATCAATCACCAGGCGGAGAGGCACCTGGACGAATATCACTGACGATTGAAAGAGCTTAGCTACAGAATCACCAACCAATCGAAGGTAGACTATGACCATCATCCCCTTCTGGCCCGTTGCATCATGGAGGAGCCGGTCCCTCATTGGTTCCACCTTCCCCAGCTGGACCCGTATGATAGCACTACGGATCCACTGGATCATCTCGAGAGCTATAAGGCTTTCATGCAAGTCCAGGGGCAACTGATGTCCTCTTCTGCATTACCTTCCCAGCCACCCTTAGGAAGGCAGCATGCACTTAGTACTCCCGCTTACCACTGCGCAGCGTTAATTCCTTCCGATAGCTAGAGAAGACTTTTCTAACACACTTTGATGCCTGCCAAAGGATTCTTTGAGTCGTCGATAGCCTATTCTCTGTATGACAGAAGGATGGAGAGTCACTTAGAGACTTCGTGGCCCATTTCAAAATGGCCGCCCTCGAAGTCTACCACCTTGACGATGCATGGGCACCTTGGCCCTAAAATGGAGACTTTGTCCTTCCCGTTTCACCTATTCCTTGGACAAGAAGCCCCCAAACTTCTACTTCGATCTTCTTAGCCGTGCGAAGAAATATATTCGCATGGACGAGGCTGACTCCACCCGAAGGGAGGCCAAAGGAATGTACAGTAAGAAACTGACCCACACGGAGCCAAGCGGGTCTTATCCCAAGAAGCTTGAACCCCCGCGCAGGCCTAACAACCAGTGCCAAGGTCTCACCCCTAAGGAAGGTAACTTCACTCCACTCCTCGCCCCTAGATCTCACATACTCATGGAGATCGAGGGCGAGCCCTACCTCCGGTGCCTTGCTCCTCAGAGACCGGGAGTCCCTCGTGACAAGAACATGTACTATCATTTTTATCGAAACTACAACCACGACACGGAGGACTGCTGCAACTTGAAGAGGACCATTGAAGAACTTATCCAGCGGGGCTACCTAGGAAAGTTCATCCAAAAAGGCAACCCGGTTGCTCCGCACCCGATGGGGCCTTTACCTGCCTAAGCCAGCATTGACAAGGTAATATATAAATTTTTAATGTTATTTCATTTCTTATGGAAGCAATCATGAGGCCAAAAGTGATTTATTTTGAGTGGTTTGATTTGTTGATTCTTGGAAAGCTTGGATGCTTATTATTTGGATGAGCATACTCGGTATTCGCTTCACACACATGAGCGCCTGTATGGTGTGCATAGAGTTGGGCACCGGGCCATACCGCCCATGGGCCGGCACGAACCAGGCCATGCCTAGTACAGTACTAGACCGTGCCGGCATGGCCTATTAAGTCATGCCGTGCTGGGCTTAGAAAATTTGGCCTATCGGTCCGGTACGACCCATAAGGGACTGATAAAAAAATTTTAAAAAAATATTTATTTAATAAATTTAAAAATTATTAAAAATAAAAAAAATTATTAATATGAAGCTACCTTAATGGTGAAGGGTTTGGCATAGACTCCTACCCGTTTATTAATTTAAAATCAAAATGGTACATGAAGGGAGGGGGGCTAGGCCTGACCTTTAGAATACAATAAGAAAGGAGAAAAATAGAGATAACTTACTTTAACAATTAAAATATATATAATTATAAAATATAGATGATTCACTCATCAGTAGTATTTGTGTCATCATCATCTTCACTGGATAAGTTATGTCCACCTTTATCTTGAAGCTTCACCTCAGCATCCAACCAATCTTTGAAACAGAGAAGCATCTCAACCGTCTTGCCAGTTCTCTTTTCGTCTAAAACACGTCGATCTGCACTGAAAGCGGATTCCGATGCTACTGTGATCATTAACACAGCTAAAATATCTCGTGCAATGGCAAACATAGCAGGATATTGATTTCTAACACTCTCTACCAAGCTAATACATCTATACTCTCTATTTGATCTTTATCATATGCAGAATGAAGATCGTTTCGTAAATAAAATTAATTATTACTTAAAGATAAAGAAGATAAAGATGAAGAAGATGATGAAGCATGTGTGTGCCTTCTAATGAATGAAAAAATAGATGACGAACGAGATTTAGAAGAAGCAGAGCTTTAAGCAGGTATTCTATATCCATAAATTTTATCATCATATAAAGCATAAATATCATTAAGAAGTTGTGTTACCTTATCTTTAGCTGGTTCAGGATTTGGATTCATGTTTTCATAATATTCATCAATTAAAATATTTATGTCATTTAATTTAACTTTAGGATAAAAAACAACAGCTAAGTTATGCAAAGGACATATCCTATTTCAATATTCATTCCATTTAGTTTTCATATAATGTATAATAGGCATTAAGACATCATCATTTCTATATTCTTTAAATTTTTTACTAATTGCATATGCTTTTTGTAAAAATGAACAAGAAGTTGGATAATAAATACAAGAAAGAATATTTGTAGCATCATAAAAAGTAACCAAAAAATCTTCTAAAATTTTACCTTGATTTCAATCAGTTTCAGTCAATGTAAATCTTAATCCACGATCATTAATATAAGCACTTAATAAGTTCTTATATGGATATGCATCATGTATCATGGTATAGGTAATATTCCAATGAGTAATTACATCAAGTTTAAATTGTTTAAAACATTTACCATGATCTACACATAATTGTTTAAATTCTTGAAACCTTGCTTTTGTAGCATGAATAAAAGAAACTGCATTTCTAATTTTTGAAATAACCTCTTGAATTATGTCCATGCCAGATTGAATAGAAAGATTTAATATATGACATGCACGTCTAATATGAAATAATTATCCATTTAAAATGAGATGCAAAGAGTCATTTAATAATACAACAAAAGAATTATTATTAGATGCATTATCAAAAGTAATAGACATTATTTTATTATTAATATTATATGAGCATGCAGTTTGATAAATAGCATTTGAAATTTGTTGTTCCGAATGCAAAAAATCAAAAGCATGAAAATCAAGAATTAGTTTATTTAGTTGCCAATCATTATCAATATAACGAGTAGTAATAGCAATAAAAATTACTACCTACATATGCCGACTAAATATCAGAAGTTAAAGAAATTCTAGCATTTAAATTTGAAAGCGTTTCAATTAAACTTTGTTTCATTACTAAAAAGTTTGTTATAGCCACTCTTCTAAATGTAAGCCTAATAGTTTTTCTATAAGCAGGTTATAGGCATAATTGAACATAATGTTCAAAATTATAAGATTCACATAAACTAAAAGGTAATTCATCCTGAACTATCCATCTTACAAGTAATTTTCTCTGATTTTATGATTATATGTAAAATTACCTACAAGTGATCCCTTGTATATTAAGGTACTTTACTGACGGAAATCATATATCCTATGATTTTCCCAGTCTGACAGATTTATATATCCTATAAATAGTTGTAATGACCATATGTTGGTCAATTGTGTTAGTTTAGTATTTCAAATTTTCTATTATTGCTGCATTAATTTTATCTAGAAATTTAGCCATTTCTTCATTTGTCCTCTCTCTCTCTCTCTCTCTCTCTCTCTCTCTCTCTCTCTCTCTGAGGAGAGAGAAGTCCAGATGCAAGCAAAATCTGATTTTAGTGTTCAAGAAGGCCATGCCTCCTCATTGTCGGTCTCAAGGTGTATTCTTGCCTCGATTGAAGGCAAGATCGAAACCCTTTGGAAGCTGAGACTGGGAAAACAGATATAGCCCCAACATTTGCAACAGGAGGGTTTAGGCATCATTTTGATTCAGCGGTGGCTGGGTTTCTATCATGGTCATTGGGTTTCCTTGATTGCCATATTTCAACTCACCCCCTGAAAATTCTTTCGTGAAAAATATATGGTAGGGCATTGCAGCAAGACATCCCATGATTCAACCTTTGAGTAGATGCTTGCTTCCTGAGTATGCCTGTTGAGGTCAATCTTTATGACAGAAGATAAGCACTAATGTTATGGAGCAAAAAAATGTAGTTGGATAGATTGTTAAAATTTGGAAACCTTAATACTGTAAATGATTTGCTAGGATCTCTTTTCTGAATCATGTAGTTTTCTTAAAATGGAGACGATTCTGCTGTGGCTTCTGAGGAGATATTGTTGGAAAATATTTTTGATCTTTCAAAAAATCCTTCCTAAAAATTGCTAGAGAATTAATTTAGAAATATAATTATAAAATATAAATGAAATATAAAAAGAATCTATGAATCTAAGCAGGATCGAGGTGTATTAAACACGGCCATAAGGATCAGATTTTCGCCCTTTCGTGCAGGTTATTGGCGATCTATTCCCAAGGTACAATGATCCGCCTCGATCTGATCCTCCTACGCCTTTCGTGCAGGTTATGGTGATCTGTTCTCAATGTAACCATGAGCACGATCGCGTGGAGGTGCAACCCAATGATTACCTTCAGATGCCCATAAAAAGATCAATAGAAAATAGAAATAAAATGAGATGAAGTGCTACTCAAAACTATTCTATTATTGATTCATTCTGAACCTATTTATAGGCCCGGCCCATAAAAGCTCCAACGGCTCGATCATAATGGCCTTAAAGACTTAGTCCCAAATCACGTTAAAAACGGTTTACAAAATTAATTGTTTAGGGGGACGTTAATGAACATTAGCCTCAACACAAAACGCTTTGAGTTCTTTTTTTTTTTACTTTTTTAATAATCCCCTACAAAAGTTTTAAATAAAAAAAATAACAAAATCTTAAGGCATCTTATACTGCGCAATAGGTGAGTTGTCCTGTGGACTTACAATTATATACACCTGAAGGAACTATAGTGGATTAGACCTTGAACTAGGTCTTTTGACTCAGGCTTCTACTAATCACATATATATGGATCAATTGGGTTTATGCGGTCAGCGCATATTAAAGGCCTTGCGCTTAGTACCTTGATTTTTTATGAGAATTCTTTAAGATTAGCTCAAACCTTTAGTCACGGCCTAATTTGACGATTCTCATATAGGTGAATCCTCCAATGGAATTTTTGACAATACCCCACAGATAACCTACATCGATCCATTAAGAGTATGACTCAACCTTACACAAATTTACTTTGTCACTTTATAAGAGCACTCATCATAGGGATGTGATGAAATTTTTTTTTAAATTTGTGCTCTAACACAATCACTCAATCAGCTTCGTTTCTACCACATTGAACCTCATTCATGGGATCTCCAATCATAGAGGTTGGGTATCCACTGCTGGTGACCAAATAATGGGCTTAAGCCACATCCCCCTCGATGAATCTAGGACTCCACTCCTAGATAATTCCTTGGTAATTGATTTATCTGCCAAATTCTTCTTAAATCTAAGAAGATAATATTATTTTTGGACTAGACCTCAAATAAAAGAATCAGGCAAAGATATATTAAAATTGAATATCCAAATAGAAGATAAATAATAAGTTAGATATTTCAACAGTCATGAAATTATTTAGTAAATTATAAAAAATTTTATTAAATCTTATGACAATAGATTTTAAGAGACTCAAAATAGCATTTATATGACATACCTTGTCACAACATCCAAGTTCATCCATTCTTTGCCATTTGGTAACATAAAAGATTCACAATAGTAGGTAAGCAATAAATATTTTCCAAATGTTGTCACTTTTGTTTAGGAGATATTAAATATTGACCACTATACAGGAAACACTTATTTAGAATAGAAAACTTTTATATTTATGTAAGAATATAAATATATGCTAATAGCTGCACTTAAAGTTAAATAATAAAATGATATAAAAATACATCTACATACAAGCACGCATATATCATATGCACAAGTGCAAGCATGTGTGTACACACATATAATACATATATACATGTGTATATCATGAAATTTTTTTTAAATTTGAAAAGATAGGAAAGTTATAAATTTGCTATTCTAAACCGTATTGCATTGAAGTCGTCGATGATTAAAATTCTTCATAGCCTAGATGTCTAAATTTCAATGATACAAACATAAATACCACTGAATATGCTCCATCAGATCTTGCAACAAGGGATCTAATTTTGGCAATAGTAAGATTGGTCCCATTTAATGAACAAGATGGCATTAGATATTTAGTAAATTGTTGCAGAAAGCAGTAATGTTATGCCTAAAGGAAAGTCACATGATCGACTTAAATATCTAAACTTTGTACAGACATGGGAGCACAATATTCACCAAAAGAAGGATTCCAAACACGTATCTCCTAACCTGAAATGGAATGAAACAAGATGTTCTTCAACCCAGAAGAGATTTCCGATGCTTTGGAGTCATTAGCAACATTTTTGATCCAAAAATTCATGGTTAGAACACTATAAGAAAATATTGAAATAGCGACATCATTTTAGCGATGCATTTTTACGTCACTAAATTGCGACCATATTATGACGCCTCAGCGACAAAAAGAAATAGCGACGCCATTAGCGATGTAGAAAAAATGCGTCGCTAAATAGCGACACAAAAACCCAGAAAAATTTAAAAATTCGTTAATTTAGCGATGCAATAATTGCGTCGCTATTTAATGACGTATTAGCAACGCATTTTTTAAAAAATTTTAAAAAAATTAATTTTTAATTTAGCGACGCTAATAAAGCATCGCTATTTAGCGATGCAAGAAAATGCGTCGCTACATAGCAATGCAAGAAAATGCGTCGCTACATAGCGATGCATTAGCGACGCAAACATTCAAAAAAATTTTAAAAAATAGTTAATTTAGCGACGCAACTAATGCGTCGCTATTTAGCGATGCATTAGCGATGCATTTACCAAAAAAATTAAAAAAATTTAATTTTTAATTCTAAAAAATTCTAAAAAATCATTAATTTAGCGACGCAAGAAAATGCGTCGCTAAATAGCGACGCATTAGCAAAGCAAAAATTCAGAAATTTTTTTAAAATTAGTTATTTTAGTGACGCAACTAATGCGTCGCTATTTAGTGATGCATTAGCGACGTATTTACCAATAAAATAAAAAAAATTTAATTATTAATTTTAAAAAATTTTAAAAATTATTAATTTAGTGACGCAAAAAAATGCATCGCTAAATAGCGACGCATTAGCGATGCAAAAATTTAGAAAATTTTAAAATATCATTAATTTAATGATGCAATTAATGCGTCGCTATTTAGCGACGCATTTATCAAAAAAATTTTAAAAAAATAAATTTTAAATTTTAAAAAATTTTAAAAAATTATTAATTTAGTGACACAGTTATTGTGTTGCTATTTAGCAATGCATTAGCGATGCATTTACTAAAAAATTAAAAAAATAAATTATTAATTTAGTGATGCAAAAAATGTATCGCTAAATAGTGACGCATTAGTGACGCAAAAACCCAGAAAATTTTAAAAAATTATTATTTTAGTGATGCAATTATTGCGTCGCTATTTAGTGATGCATTAGCGATGCATTTACAAAAAAAAATTAAAATAAATAATTTTTAATTTAGCGATCGGGATCATGGCTTGGATCATCGCCGATCGGATGGATCGCAACGGTTCGATCGATTATTGTCGATCGGGATTAGGGCTCGGATCGATCGCAACCGTCAGATCGTCTCCTATTGGATGCATCGCAACGGTCCGATCGATCATAGCCGATCGGGATCATGGCTTCAATCAATTGAAACCATTAGATCATCGCAAATCGGATGGATCGCAATGATTGGATCGATCATCGCCGATCAGGATCATGGTTTGGATCGATCGCAATTGTCGGATCATCACTGATCGAATGGATCGCAACGGTTCGATCGATCATCGCCGATCGGGATCATTGCTTGGATCGATCGCAATAGTCGGATCATCGCCGATTGGATGGATTGCAACAGTCCATTCGATCATCACTGATCTGGATCATAGCTTCGATCGATCACAACCATCGGATCGTCTCCGATCGGATAGATCGCAATGGTCCAATCGATCATCGCCGATCAGGATCATGGCTCGGATCGATCGCAACCGTCGGATCATCTTCGATCGGATCCATCACAATGGTCCGATCGATCATCGCCGATCGGGATCATGGCTTCGATCGATCGCAACTGTCGGATCATCGCCGATCGAATGGATCGCAACGGTCTGATCAATCATCGCCGATCGGGATCATGGCTTGGATCGATTGCAACCATCATATCGTCGCCAATCAGATGGATCGCAACAGTTCGATCAATCATCGCCGATCCGGATCATGGCTCGGATCGATCGCAACCGTCGGATCGTCTTTGATTGGATGCATCGCAATGGTCCAATCGATCATCGCCGATCGGGATCATGGCTTGGATCGATCGCAACCGTCGGATCATCACCGATCAGATGGATCGCAACGATCCGATCGATCATTGCTGATTCGAATCATAGCTCCGATCGGATACATCAAAACGGTCCGATCGATCATCGCCGATCGAGATCATGGCTTGGATCGATCGCAACCATCGGATCATCGCCGATCGAATGGATCGCAACGATCCGATCGATCATCGCCGATCCTGATCATAGCTTTGATCGATCGCAACCGTCGGATGGATCACAATGGCTGATCGATCATCGCCGATCAGGATCATGGCTCGGATCGATCACAACCGTCGGATCGTCTCCGATTGGATGCATCGCAACGGTCCGATCGATCATCACCGATCGATCGATCACAACCGTCGGATCATCACGGATTGGATGGATCACAACGATCGCATCGATCATCGCCAATCGGGATCATGGCTTGGATCGATCACAACCGTCGGATATCATCACCGATCGGATGGATTGCAAGCGTCGGATCGATCATCGCCGATCGGGATCATGGCTTGGATCGATCGCAACCATCGTATTGTCGCCGATCAGATGGATCGCAACTGTCGAATGTTGGGAATTGTATCCTAAAGCCAAACATTTGATGATTGTGCTAATGTAAATTGTATATAAATTGATATATTAATAAAAGTTATTTGGCAGTTTATTTATTACAAGAACATCTTCTTAATACTCCTGATTGTAATGAAGCCCTCAGGATCTTCCTTCACGATAAAGGAGGATTTATCTTTGAAGGTCCTTAAAAGAGTTCGCGACCAAATGATATACTATGACAGGGCCATAGTACTATCAATTATAGGATGTTGTATATCATATTTGTTGGTTGTCCTCTTAACCAAGGAGTGTAGAGACACTAGTATGACATACAGGTGGAAGTGTAGGAGTACATTTTACCGAACGTGACTCATTTCCGGATACTCTACTATCAAGAGTTAATCCGAGAAGATATAGGTATAAGTATCCTTCAGACCTGAAGATCACAACCAGTGGCTTACAAGCAACTCATTGTACTTAGGTGCTGGACCATATGGATTTCTAATCTAGCTACGAAAGGTTACTGGGTGCAGTCAAGTACTTGTGGTAGTCAGTTGTGGATCAAGATGGAATTTGACCTATTCTGTTAAAAGGAAAATGCTTGTATTTCAATTTAGCAAGACCTTGGCCAAGGCACTTCATGTGAATTTCACATGATCACTAAAGTTGAATCACTTTATGGATTTACTATTTAGAGTTGACAGGCTCTTAAGCCATCCTTAGCATTTGTGGTCAAGAGGATGAATTATACGGTAACTGTTTCTTAGGGTTCTTGGAGTTTGCTCGGCAACTCTTCGACCTATCCGAATGTCTGGTTTCATTGCTAGATGGGCACATCGATTGGTATAGAAAGTTATTTCTATGCTACCGGCTTAGGTTCGAACCTAGAGAGTCACACGCATAGTAGTTTCCTAGGATGATCTGTTTGCTGATCAATGATTGAGAATCGTATATGATTTAATTAATCAATTTGATTGATTGAATTATCTCAATTGGGTTAAGTACAAGTGAATAAGATTCAATTTGGTTTAAGTCCATTAGAAGGACTAGTCAATTTCAAATATTGATTTGAAATTAGACTTGATTTGGATTTAAATAGATTCAGGACTAGCCAAATTTGATTTGGGCTTGGACCATGATCTATGTGGGTTCAGTCAAATAAATTCAGATCAGATTAAACCATCACCTGAACCCAAACCTCTCGCATAAGGATCTCATATGATGAGATGGCTAAAATCTCATCTCATAAGAGATTAAATTCTCATGTAGAATTTAATGCCTAACATTAATTTTCACCGAACGTTAGATTTAGCCACGACTCTTTAGTTTTCACCGAACATCGGATTTAGCCACGTCTCTTTGGTTTTCACCGAACGTTGGAATTAAACCAAGCACCGCACCTTCGGCGTCTCTTCACTTTTACCAAACGACAGAATTCTTAATGTCAGAATTCAATGTTAAGGCTAAATTGAGACTATAAATAGAGGGCATTCCCTCACAAGAATACACAGAACAACAATACACGATATGTCATGGATTGTAATTCTAAAAAGGTTAGAATAAAAATCCTGGTGATTCTGGTGTTAGCGAAGTATGGTGGATCTTAGAGGAAGATTCAAGTGGGAGGATTCAAGATCAGCAAAGCTATTTTTTTGCGAGCTAGCACTCCAGAAATCCGATCATTCGGGCTTCGCGTGGACGATACTAGAGGCCGAACGATTGAACGGCTGCAGAGCAATAAGGATTTACCTACTGTTCTTAAGGTAAGTGATTTGATCCCTAGATCTTAAGGCAGGCTTCAAGATAAGTAGTATGACTAGTCATCTTGAAGATCAAGATATGATCTTGATATTTTTATTTATATGCATATTTTGGATCAATCGATCCTATATACAAAGGCAAAGATATGATCTTGATGCATGTTAGATAGATTAGTATGTAATCTTTAAAATTCCGCAATGATAATTGTTATCAAATTTTTAAAATATGCATGCCTCGGGATTGTTTCTCCCTACAAATGGTATCAGAGCGATGGTTTCGTATTGATCTAATTTATTGCATGTAAATTAATGCTCCTATTAATTGTGTAATCAAGGCTAAAACAAATCTCAGGTCTATTCGGTCACAGATGGATTGAAAATCCAAATTACCCATTCAACGAGGTATTCTGTGACATATTGCCGTGATAATTTAAATTGATCTTTGGCTTCAAAACACTGATTACACACACTCTCAAAATATGTTTTATATTTGATACATGTTGATGTTATATAAAACATGATATTTGCATGTTTAGTATAAAACATAGATATGAATATGATGGCATGATGTCTATGTTATGAAACATACAAATATTTATGAGAGTCTAATTTGAATGTCAAATGTTAATTCATAATCTCTTTAGATATGATCTAAATATAGGAATTATGAGTAGTAACATAATACATATGATGCTTGATTGAAATATATGACATGTAAACATGAAATATATTTAATCCTTTGGGTTAGCTAAATCGGGTCCATAAAGGGTTAGACCCTAAGGTTTAAATCAACTGGACTGTAAGAGTATTTGATCAAATCTAATTAGATTAGGTTAAGAATGCTCTAAATCAAACAATAGTTGTAGTTGATCATGTCCTTCTCTTTGATTAAACCAAATGGAAGTAGATTAGGCTCCGTGGTTGAGCATGAATCTCTTAGATGGTCAAATCAGAATTGGTTAACCATATGATGTCAAGGTGGGTTGGCAAGTTGCTCTAGGATCAACGATCGAATGGTTTTTAATTGGGAGCTACTCGTATTGATGCGTCTTTAACGAGTTAATGGCATATCCCTCCCATCGATCTCACTCACCTGGTCAATGTGGTGAACCATTTATGATTCAGATCATTTACCTGATTCGGGTTGACCCATGCCTGTAAGGAAATCAGTCTGACTGATTTAGGTGCCACTTAACCTGACTTAATCTTGTTTCATTCTACCGATTTCATAGATTCAGTGGGAGAACTTGATTAGTCAATTTATCTTCATATTATTAAAATCCTCTAAAATTATTAGGTCCTTAAAATGAAATAGTTATATGATAACTAGATCATAGCCTCCCATTAAGGTGGGTGATAATGAGTCCGATGTCTTGATAATCATTGGAGGCACTCCATGCCTGGTGCTTGTCAACCATCGGAATTATCATTCATTATATGATAAGTCAGCGTAACTATTAAATAAACAGTCAGGTGAGCCGAGCTTCACTCGGGCTTGGTTGTCTATTGATAGGTTACACTGATTATATCATTTAATGGTTGGACCTAACCAGAACTTTCAGTGGAGGCACTTCATGCCTGCTGAAGAGGTATATGGGGCAAAACTGAACACTAAGAATTGTTTGGGAAAACAATTGGTTTTAAACCTACTCTTAGATGCATATGGGTTAGCCAAGCTTCACTTGGGCCTGTATGTAGTTTATGTAGATCTTAGTGCCCGCTAAAGAATTAAGAATAATTCTTCGAATTGGGGTGTAGAGGCTGCCAATTTGAACAAAATAGTGGAAGAATCTTTAGACTAAAGTCCAAGTCTTTAGACTGAATCAATTTATATACTAATAAACTTTAGTTTTTTTATGCAGAAAATGGCCACTAATTTATCATTAAGGTCCCTATTGGATAGTGACAAGTTGAATGGTTCCAATTTCAATAGCTGGTTCAGAAAACTTAAGATCGTCCTTGAGCATGAGAGGATTCTATATATTCTGAATAATCCTGCACCAAAGATACCTGATGCAAACACCCAAAGTTCTGAGAGAGACACTTATCAGAAGTGGCTCAATGATAGAACTAGCGTGCGTTGTATCATGCTAGCAGCAATGAACGATGAATTCGGTCGCCGGTTCGAGAATGCTCAGCCAGAAGAAATCATTCAAGCGTTGAATGAATCTTTCGGCACACCCGACGATGTTGAAAGGCACAAGACTAGTTGTGCAATTTTCAATGCTCGAATGAGGATGGATCTCCTGTCACTGATCATGTATTGTATATGATCGAGAAGATAGAACTCCTAAGCAAGCTCGGCTTTCCCTTACATGAGCAGTTGGGAAAAGATGCGATCCTGAATTCCTTGCCTCCATCCTTCCGACCTTTCCTTACTCATTTTCGAATGACAAAGCCTGCAGTCAACTACCACGGTTTGTTGGGGTTGTTACAGAACTTTGAGAAGGATAACCAGCTCTCTAAGGGTTTGGTTAATGTGGTTGAAGGATCTAAGGTAGGGCGTAAACCCTTTGGGAAAGGGAAGAAGAAAAAGAATAATAAAAAGGTGCAACATGCTAGGACATCTATAAGGGGTCAGATGCAGAAGAAGAAAGTTGATAAAAGTCAAGCTGAATGCTTTCACTGCAAGATGCAAGGGCACTGGAAGAGGAACTGTCCTCTTTACATTGCCACACTTGATCAAAACAGGCCAAAGAAGAAAAAGGAGCAAGATGTTGCTCAACAAGGTATTTATATGATAACACCTTGTAATTTTTCTGTATATGATAATCAGACCTGGGTATTGGATACCGGGAGTCCTTTTAACATTTGCAATTCATTGCAGGGACTACAGGTCACCAGAAGATTTGAGGACAATGAAAGATTCCTTAATGTCGGCGATGGAAGATTAGTTCCAGTTCTGGCATTAGGAGTTCTTGAAATAGTTTTCAATAGAAATGTCATTATACTAAATGATTGTCATTTTTGCCCAACGTTCTTGTTGAACGTAATTTCTGTAGGCCTTCTGGCCAAAAGTCATTATGAAATTTCAATAAAGGATGTTACTTTGAATATCATTATGAATGGAGTCACTGTAATGACTGGGCATTTATCTAATGGCATTTATATATTATCACAGCCTGTGAATGTAGTGTACAATTCAAGTAAGCGCCCTAGAACAACTGATGTCACAGATATTTATCTTTGGCACCATCGGCTGGGTCATATCAATAAGAACAGATTAAACAGGTTAACTCAGGAGGGCATCCTTCGAGTTGATGATTGTGAATCATTAACTACCTGTGAATCATGTCTTCTTGGTAAAATGACCAAGTCATCTTTTACTGGAAAAGGTGAAAGAGCCAAAGAGCTATTGAGTCTAGTACATACTGATGTATGTGGACCAATGAGCACTTGTGCCAAAGGTGGATATTACTACTTCATAACTTTTACAGACGACCTTTCTAGGTTTGGTTATGTCTATCTTATGAGACATAAATCTGAGTCGTTTGAAATGTTCAAACTATATCATAAAGAAGTAGAAAAACAAACAGGAAAATGTATTAAGACCCTTCGATCAGATCGAGGAGGCGAATACCTTTCCAATGAATTTGTGACATATTTAAGAGAGAATGGGATTCTCTCCCAATGGACTCCTCCTGGAACACCGCAGCATAACGGTGTGTCGGAAAGAAGGAATCGAACTCTGTTAGACATGGTTCGGTCCATGATGGGTTTTGCAAGCTTGCCAATATCATTTTGGGGATACGCATTAGAATCAGCTTGTCATATTCTTAATAAGGTTCCAAGTAAGTCTATTTCTAAAACTCCACATGAGATGTGGTATGGACATAAACCGGTTATTACCTATCTGAGAGTCTGGGGGTGTCCGGCTTATGTGAAACGTGCAAAATCAGACAAACTTGAACCCAAATCTGACAAATATTTTTTTATCGGCTATCCGAAAGAAACCAAAGGATATTACTTCTACAATACTGAAGAACAAAAGTTGTTCATTAGTAATAGAGCAGTTTTTCTTGAAAAGGAGTTCCTTAGTGAAGGAACAAATAGCTCTAATGTTGAACTTGAGGAAGTTCATCAAGTAGAAGGAACAACACAAACCAGTGAACCCTTAGAATCTGAGTTGATTAGATCAAACTCAAAACCCATTTTAGATGCACCATTAAGGCGATCTGGTAGAGTACCACATCAACCGGACAGATACTTAGGTTTCTTGGTCCAGAATGATGATCCTGTTGAACTCGATGAGAACAACGAGGATCCGATCACCTATATGGATGCTATGCAAAGGACTGACTCTAATAAATGGCTTGATGCCATGAAATCCGAACTTGATTCCATGAAGGACAATAATGTATGGACATTAGTTGACCCACCCGAAGGGATAAAACCCATAGGGTGTAAGTGGGTTTTCAAGAGGAAAAGAGGCGCAGACGGAAAGGTTGAGACCTATAAAGCACGTCTGGTTGCTAAGGGGTATCGTCAACGTTATGGTATTGACTATGACGAAACGTTTTCTCCTGTGGCAATGCTGAAATCCATTCGGATTATGCTAGCTATAGCAGCACACTTCGATTATGAGATTTGGCAGATGGATGTTAAAACCGCTTTTCTAAATGGTGATTTAGAAGAACAGGTGTATATGATACAGCCTGAAGGTTTTATATCTGAAGACGAGTCTAAAGTGTGCAGGCTACAGAAGTCTATTTATGGACTTAAGCAAGCATCTAGGAGTTGGAACATACGATTTGATAAAGTGATCAAATCTTATGGCTTTATTAAAAATAAAGAAGAACCTTGCATTTATAAATGGGCTAACGATTCCGTTATTGTATTTCTTGTATTATATGTGGATGATATTCTCTTAATCGGGAATGATATCCCTGCATTACAAGGAATAAAGACATGGTTATCATCACAATTCTCCATGAAAGATCTGGGAGAAGCATCATACATCCTAGGGATGAAGATCTATAGAGATAGATCTAAGAGGATGCTTGGTTTATCCCAATCTACGTACATTGACACCGTGCTAAAAAGGTTTAGCATGGAGAATTCCAAGAAAGGCTATCTTCCGATAGGCCATGGAATTCATCTTTCTAAGAAGGATTGTCCGACAACTCCTAATGAAAGAGAACGTATGAGTCGAATTCCATATGCTTCGGCAGTGGGATCGATTATGTACACCATGACATGTACAAGACCAGATGTGGCATACTCACTAGGAGTAGTGAGTAGATACCAATCTGATCCAGGAGAAAAATACTGGCAAGTTGTTAAGACAATCCTTAAGTATTTGAGAAATACTAAGGACCAGTGGTTAGTCTATGGAGAGTCCGATTTGAAACTTGTTGGATATACTGATTCCAGTTTCCAATCAGATCATGATGATAGCAAAAGTGTATCGGGTTTCGTGTTTATCCTGAATGGTGGAGCTGTTTGCTGGAAAAGTTCCAAGCAACATACAGTGGCAGATTCGGTGTGCGAGGCAGAGTACATCGCTGCATCAGATGCTGCGAAAGAAGCTGTGTGGCTGCGAAAGTTCATCTCCGAGCTTGGAGTGACACCTTCCATAGATGGACCAGTCCTGTTGTACAGTGACAGCACTGGTGCCATAGCTCAAGCAAAGGAACCACGAGCACATCAGCGCACCAAGCACATACTGCGCCGGTTTCATCTTATTCGAGAGATTGTAGACCGAGGTGACATAAATCTTCAGAAGATTGATGGAAAGGAAAACCTAGGTGACCCATTTACTAAAGCACTCAGCATCAAGGAGTTTGACAACTATAAGTTGAAGATGGGTATTAGATACTGTAATGAGTGGCTTTAGGCTAAGTGGGAGTTTGTTGGGAATTGTATCCTAAAGCCAATCATTTGATGATTGTGCTAATGTAAATTGTATATAAATTGATATATTAATAAAAGTTATTTGGCAGTTTATTCATTACAAGAACATCTTCTTAATACTCCTGATTGTAATGAAGCCCTCAGGATCTTCCTTCACGATAAAGGAGGATTTATCTTTGAAGGTCCTTAAAAGAGTTCGCGACCAAATGATATACTATGACAGGGCCATAGTACTATCAATTATAGGACGTTGTATATCATATTTGTTGGTTGTCCTCTTAACCAAGGAGTGTAGAGACACTAGTATGACATACAGGTGAAGTGTAGGAGTACATTTCACCGAACGTGACTCATTTTCGGATACTCTACTGTCAAGAGTTAATCCGAGAAGATATAGGTATAAGTATCCTTCAGACCTGAAGATCACAACCAGTGGCTTACAAGCAACTCATTGTACTTAGGTGCCGGACCACCTGGATTTCTAATCCAGCTACGAAAGGTTACTGGGTGCAGTCAAGTACTTGTGGTAGTCAGTTGTGGATCAAGATGGAATTTGACCTATCCCGTTAAAAGGAGAAATGCTTGTGTTTCAATTTAGCAAGACCTTGGCCAAGGCACTTCATGTGAAAGTCACATGATCACTAAAGTTGAAATCACTTTATGGATTTGCTATTTAGAGTTGACAGGCTCTTAAGCCATCCTTAGCATTTGTGGTCAAGAGGATGAATTATACGGTAACTGTTTCTTAGGGTTCTTGGAGTTTGCTCGGCAACTCTTCGACCTATCCGGACGTCGGGTTCCATTGCTAGATGGGCACATCGATTAGTATAGAAAGTTGTTTCTATGCTACCGGCTTAGGTTCGAACCTAGAGAGTCACACGCATAGAAGTTTCCTAGGATGATCTGTTTGCTGATCAACGATTGAGAATCGTATATGATTTAATTAATCAATTTGATTGATTGAATTATCTCAATTGGGTTAAGTACAAGTGAATAAGATTCAATTTGGTTTAAGTCCATTAGAAGGACTAGTCAATTTCAAATATTGATTTGAAATTAGACTTGATTTGGATTTAAATAGATTCAGGACTAGCCAAATTTGATTTGGGCTTGGACCATGATCTATGTGGGTTCAGTCAAATAAATTCAGATCAGATTAAACCATCACCTGAACCCAAACCTCTCGCATAAGGATCTCATATGATGAGATGGCTAAAATCTCATCTCATGAGAGATTAAATTCTCATGTAGAATTTAATGCCTAACATTAATTTTCACCGAACGTCGGATTTAGCCACGACTCTTTGGTTTTCACCGAACGTCGGATTTAGCCACGTCTCTTTGGTTTTACCGAACGTCAGAATTAAACCAAGCGCCGCGCCTTCGGCGTCTCTTCGCTTTTACCAAACGACAAAATTCTTAATGTCAGAATTCAATGTTAAGGCTAAATTGAGACTATAAATAGAGGGCATTCCCTCACCAGAATACACAGAACAACAATACACGATATGTCATGGATTGTAATTCTAAAAAGGTTAGAATAAAAAAATCCTGGTGATTCTGGTGTTAGCGGAAGCGTGGTGGATCTTAGAGGAAGATTCAAGTGGGAGGATTCAAGATCAGCAAAGCTGATTTTTCTGAGCTAGCACTCCCGGAAATCCGATCATTCGGGGCTTCGCGTGGACGATACTAGAGGCCGGACGATTGAACGGCTGCAGAGCAATAAGGATTTACCTACTGTTCTTAAGGTAAGCGATTTGATCCCTAGATCTTAAGGCAGGCTTCAAGATAAGTAGTATGACTAGTCATCTTGAAGATCAAGATATGATCTTGATATTTTTATTTATATGCATATTTTGGATCAATCGATCCTATATACAAGGCAAAGATATGATCTTGATGCATGTTAGATAGATTAGTATGTAATCTTTAAAATTTCGCATTGATAATTGTTATCAAATTTTAAAATATGCATGCCTTGGGGATTGTTTCTCCCTACTATCGTGGATTGTTGTTCTAAAAATGTTAGAATAAAAAATTCTGGTGATTCTGGTGTTAGTGGAAGCATGGTGGATCTTAGAGGAAGATTCAAGTGGGAGGATTCAAGATCAGCAAAGCTATTTTTCCACGAGCTAGCACTCCCAGAAATCCGATCATTCGGGGCTTTGCGTGGACGATACTAGAGGCCGAACGATTGAACGGTTGCAGAGCAATAAGGATTTACCTACTGTTCTTAAGGTAAGCAATTTGATCCCTAGATCTTAAGGCAGGCTTCAAGATAAGTAGTATGACTAGTCATCTTGAAGATCAAGATATGATCTTGATATTATTATTTATATGCATATTTTGTATCAATCGATCCTATATACAAGGCAAAGATATGATCTTAATGCATGTTAGATAGATTAGTATGTAATCTTTAAAATTCCGCATTGATAATTGTTATCAAAATTTTAAAATATGCATGCCTCGGGGATTGTTTCTCCCAACAAGTGGTATCATAGCTAGTTGACCTGCACAGGTTAAATGCAGCAGAGCATCAATGGGAACTCTCGCTGGTGACCGTATCACCGAAGCCAGACTCTCCGCCCATTGGTGTTGGTGTATCGGCCGAGATAGTAGCCGGCTAGTCTGATAGGTACATTTGTTAGGTGATATGGGAGGTACCCATGACCGAGCAACAAATGGTATCGATCATCGCCGATCGAGATCATGGCTTGGATCGATTGCAACCGTCGGATATCATCGCCGATCGAATGGATCGCAACCGTCGGATCGATCATCGCCGATCGGGATCATGGCTTGGATTGATTGCAACCGTCGTATTGTCGCCGATCGGATGGATCACAACCGTCGGATTGATCATTGCCGATCGAGATCATGGCTTGGATCAATCGCAACCGTCGGATATCGTCGCCGATCGGATGGATCGCAACCGTCGGATCGATCATCGCCGATCGGGATCATGGATTGGATCGATCGTAACCATCGGATATCATCGCCGATTGGATGGATCACAATCGTTGGATCGATCATCGCCAATCGGGATCATGGCTTGGATCGATCGCAATCGTCGGATCCTCGACGATCGGATGGATCGCAACAGTCTGATCGATCATCGCCGATCAGATCATGGCTTGGATCGATCGCAACCATCGGATTGAAAATTAAATATATCAATATATTAAATTATCATTTTGTAATATTAAATATAATAAACTATAATAATTACTTATAAAATTAATATTATTAAATTAATTTTTTAAATATATTATGATGTATTTTATATGCGTCGCAATATTAGTTTTAAATTAATAAACTAATATGTGATGCATTCATTATGTGTCGCAATATTAATTTTAAATTAGTAAACTGTTGAAAGATATAGAAAAATTATATGATCCAATCCTTTTGATTTTGATGATTACTAAAAGCCATTGGTTTATTAAAGGATGTAATGAGTGTATGCAATGAGCAACAAATTTATTTTGAACAATCAATATGAATGCTCAGTTTAACTTTAAACAATTTTGAAAGTGACTTTAAGCTTATATTCAAACTTTCAAAAAAAAATGTTACAATTCATGTTTTAATCAACAAGTTTTTGGATTAGTTCATAAATCAATTCTAAATGTTAATTTTATTGATTCCATGACAAAACATTGACTTAAAATGAATCTGGAACGATTTTAATGTCAATCAGAAAAGTTTCTGATTTTTGATACGTTCCGGAGCCGACTCCTGAGTTTCAGAGTCGACTCCGCTCAGTGTACAGAAATGTGCATCTGTATCGAGTCGACCCATGAAATTGTCAAGTCGACCCCTGATTTTGTCGAGCCGACTCCTGGACTGTGCGAGTCGACTCCGCTCAGACACCAGAAGAGTGTTTTTCTGAGCACTTCGCGAGTCGACCCCAAGTCTTTCTCGAGTCGACTCCCGACTTTCAGGAGTCGACACTTCACTTTTAGCGAGTCGACCCCTAAACTTTTTAAACATTTCTATTTTTGGTAAGAAGAGCTCGAGCCGACTCGGGAAAAGCATGAGCCGACTCCAGCAAATCTGGGCGCGATTCTTAACGATGACACATCAGCCCCAACAGTAAGATTTTTGAATAACGGCTATTTTTCCCTGTCTCTAACGGATACATTTTGCAGATTCTATAAATAGAGGAGCTCTTTTCAAATCAAAACATACCAGAGAAAATCAAAAAGAGAGAAAAGAATATCTTTTGAAAAGAGGAAAAAACAGAGCATATCGTGAAAATCATTTAGCTCAAAGGAGAGAGATTCAAAAGGAGTGAAATCCAAGTGGAAGCTTCGTCTACTCCTTCTCATCAATCCACAAGAGCCAAAAGAAAATCCACAAGCATTTTAAAGGTCAAATCAGAGGATTTTCAAAAGAGGAAAAAGCTTCAACTCAACTCCAAAGTCTTCAACGGTCAAGAATCTTGCTGAGGCGTGATTCAATGTTTCAAGAGGAGTTGAAGAGAAGAAGGAAGAAAGCCCAAGGCTCTGCCATCTGCATACATACAGGCTTTTCTAACCTTTTAATATTTGTACTTCATTTGTATATTTGCTCAAGGGGAGCGCATTATTGTTCAAACACTTCTATTCTATTTGTTTGCTGATTCAATCAGTGGATTGAATCAGTGGAGGTTGTATACCTCGTTACAAGCCGGAGTGCTTGTGTTGGGTTAGTTGTGAGCCCGAGAAAAACAACGTGTAGGGTTTTGTGCTGGTAAGCCCGAGTTAAAACCAGCTGGGTTCGTTGTGCACCCGGTAAAACAACAAGTTTGAGTTGTGAGCTTGGAAACAACTCGGCTGTAATCTAGAGAGATTATAGTGTGGACCCAAGTGAATCTTGGGAGTGGACGTAGGTGTTGGTTACACCGAACCACTATAAAATTATCTTGTGTTTACCGTGAGAAATTTTCTCTCTCTATATCTCTATAAATTGCTTGTGTTTGCTTGTTAGTTAATTTCACTCACTTGCATCTTGCTAACTAATCAATTAAAGTCTAAAAAGTCTTAAATTTTTAAGAACCCAATTCACCCCCCCCCCTCTTGGGTTGCCATCTGGGCCAACATAAACTAATATTGCGACACATTCATATGCATCACAATATTGCGACGCATATACAATGTGTCACAATATTAGTTTTAAATAAGTAAACTAATATTGCGATGCACCATTTTTGCATCACAAAATGGTGCGTCGAAATATTAGTTTACTAATTTAAAACTAATATTGCGACACGCATATATATGCGTCGCAATATTGCGACGCATAACGAATTCGTCGCAATATTAGTTTACTAATTTAAAAGTAATATTGCGACGCATAATGAATGCGTTGCAATATTAGTTTTAAATTAATAAACTAATATTGCGACACATTCGTTATGCATCGCAATATTGCGACGCATATACAATGCGTCACAATATTGCGACGCAAATCTATTGCGTCGCTAATTTCCCGTCAAAATGTCTATTGGCGGCAACTTAGCGACCCCCTCTTCTTCTTCCTCCGAACGAGCCCGACCCCCCCACCAACCGGCATCTCCGTTCTCCTCCTCCCTCTTCTCGGCTCCTCGACAACTCTCCGGCACCTGACGACTTTTAGGTACCCCTCCCTCCCTCCCTCCCCCCCACCCCTTCTTGTTAAAAAAAAGGTATCAGAGGGGGTTTTTTCCCACCCCCCCTGACTCCCTCCTGTTCCGGCCATGGCGACGGTCGTGGCCATCATCTCCGGCCATGGCCGTGGCTGGCAACTCGGTGGCCTGGCCACGGTGGCTAGGTCACCGTTAAAAAAAAAGGCCACCGTTAAAACCCCTCCCCCACCCCCTTCCGTTCGGGCCACAGCGGTCGTGGCCGGCAACTCGGTGGCCTGGCCACCATGGCCAGGCCACCGTTAAAAAAAATGGCAAGCCCCCCCACCCCCCCGTTCAGGCCATGGCAACAGCCATCGTCGTCGTTGCCGCCGGCAACTCGATGGCTTGGCCACGGTGGCCAAGCCACCGTTAAAAAAAAAAAGGGGAGGGGGGGGGGGTTTCCCACCCCCTATCGTTGCTGACGCCGGCCACGGCCGGCCATGGTCGTGGCCGTCAACTTCGGCCACGACCGTGGCCGTGGCCGTCAACCATGGTCGTGGCCTAGCCACGGTGGCCAGGCCACTTGTTAAAAAAATTTATTATAAAACAATATTTTAATATTACAAAATTTATTAGAAAATAAAAAAATTATAAATAATAGTTTTAAAACAAAATATATTGTTTATTATAAAATAATAAATTTATTATAAAATAAAAATTTTATAATACAAAAATTGCATAACTAATTTTTTAATTAATACCAAGAATTTATTATAAATAATATTCTATAATATTACAAAATATATTGCATAACTAATTTTTCAATCAAAAATTAATTAATTAATAATATAAAATATTTATAGTAAGTTGTTTTGATATTGTAATCTTAATAATTTATTCGATCATATTATTTTATATAAAAACAAAAGGAGTTTTTTTTTCCCACCCTTCCCATGAAAAAAATAATAATTAAAAATATAAAGGGGTTCCCCACCTTTCTTTCCAGCCACGGCAGTGTCTGTCGTCGCCGCGCACGGCCTTAGCGAGATGGTTGTTGTCCGCAACTTGGCCACGGTGGCCGATCCACGGGCAGGATAAAAAAATAATTTTGAACCCTCATAGAAGTCTCATATGGCTATTTTTTAATTAATACAAATAATTATTATAAATTAATATTTTACAATATTACAACATATTTTGCATAACCAATTTACTGATTAAATTAATTATTTAATATTATAAAAAATATTACTAGTAAGTTGTTTTGATATTATATCTTAATAATTTATTGGATCATATTATATCACTTAAATTTAGAGAACCTCTATAGTAATATTATGAGGGTTCTAATTTTAAAATAATGGGCGGGCGGGCATGGTGCTCCTAGCCACGTGGCCACTGGCCGGCCACGTGGCCATCCCACCCGGCCACGTGGCTAGCCAGCCCTGTTATGTCTTGATTATTTACATTATATGATGCATTAGATTAATATTTAAAGTTTATTGTTATTTATTTCTTTATAGCTGTTTATGCAATAATATTTGTGCATTTGTAATTATTTACAATTGTTATGTCTTGATTATTTATATTCTGATTCAAATTGAATGATGCATTAAATTATGTAATGCTAGAATGAAAATCTTGTTGTAGTTTATTTAATTTTCAGCATCGAATTAGTAGTTCAATGATTTATATTTTAGTCTTCACATACATTTATATTGGACATAATAATCTTAAGAAGTCAGTGACTATATATAGAACACTATTCCTATATAGGTATAATTGACAAAATTATGAATAACAAGCATAAGTTCGATTGTCTTTGGATTTTCATATTATTTCTCATAGCACTATAACCTTAGACCCGTTTGAGAATTTGTAAGACTTAGTCTTACAAATTCTCAAATTGTCCTGGTGGACAGTTCAAGAATATTTTTTGCGATATGTTAGTCTGCTATTAATCATCGTTGGTTGAGATTGCGTTTTGTATTTGCTCATACGTTCTCCTAGTGTGGCATATATGCCACATATTTAGGAGAACATATGGGGAAATGCTGCTGAAATTTCAACGTAAACGATCGATGATAATTAATAGCAGAATAACATATCACAAAAATATTCTTGATTGGATAGGGCCTTACCTTTTAGACATGGAGTGAAGGTGGAATTAATTTAGGACACTTGATTGCTTGTGAAGTCTCATGATTGAACGGACCGCCTTGCGGCCCGGCCCGAACCCAAGCCCTAGCATTAGCCTAACATGAACATGTGCCTCGATCCTTGCTAGCACGACAAGGATCGTAGCCATGGCCCGGCCTTGCAGGGTAGGACCTTAGTTGTGTAAAAGAAAATTGGTTTAGTTATAAATGATTTAAATAGTTGTTATTTACCTTAGTTGTGTAAGAAATAATTTAGTTATATATTACTAATGCTAATATAGTTTTATATTGTGGTTTCCTTTAATGGTTTACCAGAAATTGTATAAGTCGGTCAAAAATGAGCGGTGCTCGCTCATGGATGTATGCAAGGATAAAAGATGGCTTGCTTAATCTAGATTTTCTGAATGGATTGAAGAATTTATCGCATTTGCATGTAGCCAACCTGAATAGATGGATGGGCCTAGGATTAGGTGCCCATGCAAATTCCACATGTGTCAGAATAAAGCCTACATTGATGTTGAAACTGTTAAGGTGCATTTGTGTAAAAAGGGGTTTGTTCCTGAATATGATGTTTGGTATTGTCACGGTGAACCAGAGGAAATTCTAGCAGCCGTTACAACCCAACAAGTGTCAATTCCCGAAGATGAACCATTTGTGAATTTAAACACATATGAAGAAATGGTGATGAATGCATCGGGTAATGAATTCAATCAGAATACATTTATGGAAGAACCAAATCCAGATGCACAGCAATTTTATGATATGTTGCGTGCTGCAAATTAAGAATTGTATCCTAGTTGTGAGGGTCATTCCCAGTTGTCTACGGCTGCTCGGTTGTTGAATATTAAGGCAGAACATCGATTATCAGAAAAGGCGTTCAATTCTGTAGCTGGATTAATCAAGAAAATTTTGCCAAATGATAATGTTGTAGCAGACAATTTTTACTCAACAAAGAAGTTATTGCGTGGGCTTGGGCTCCCAGTTAATAAGATCGATTGTTGCTTGAACAATTGTTTGATATATTGGGGTGAAGACTCAGAGCTGAGATGGTGTAAGATTTATGGGCAATCGAGGTACAAAAACGGCGAAGGGGGAGCTAGTACAAGTAGGAGGAAAAGTGTGCCTTATAAGATGATGCATTACTTTTCTCTTACTCCATGCCTGCAGAGATTATACATATCTGAGGCTACAGCTGCTGATATGAGATGGCATGCCGAACATGAATCTAAAGAGGATGAAATGCGGCATCCATCAGATTCAAAAGCTTGGAAGCATTTCAATGAAAATCATCCTGATTTCGCTGAAGATATAAGGAATGTGAGATTAGGTCTTTGTACCGATGGCTTCCAACCATTTGGTTAAGCGGGGCAACAGTATTCATGTTGGCCCATGATACTGACCGTATATAACCTTCCTCTATGGAAGTGCATGAAAGATACTGCAATGTTTTTGACAGTTTTGGTTCCAGGACCATCAAATCCAAAGGAAAAAATTGATGTCTTCATGCAACCGTTGGTGGCCAAATTGAAAATGTTGTGGGAAACAGGAGTCATAGCCTACGACATTTCTATGAAACTGAATTTCATCATGAGAGCTGCTTTGATGTGGACAATAAGTGACTTCCCGGCATATGCAATGTTGTCTGGTTGAAGCACTGTTGAACGTCTGGCATGCCCTCATTGCATGTATGATTCGGATGCATTTACATTGCAGAAGAGTGGTAAGCAGTCATGGTTTGATAATCATAGGAAGTTCTTGCCTCTAAATCATCCTTACAGGCGTAACTTAATGCCTTCCGGAAGAACAAAGCAGTCACAAAATTTATTAAACTGGTTAGGTCCGGCATGGATATATTTGATACTATAGAGCATTTGGGGTTGAGGTATGCTTGGGAACCAGATGCAGATAGAATAAATGGCAGTATATGTAAAGAACATAAGTGGAAGAAGCGGAGTATATTTTGGGATTTGCCATATTGGAGCACAAATCTCATCCGGCACAACTTGGATGTTATGCATATCGAGAAAAATTTCTTTGATAACATATTTAACACGGTACTAAACATCCCGGGAAAAACCAAAGACACTGTAAAGTCAAGAGAAGAACTTAATCAATATTGTAGAAGAGGTGATTTGAGGAGGAGTACCGACGGGACCTATCCTAAAGCCTGTTACACTCTTGACAGAAATTCACGAGAAGTTTTATGTAAACCGGGTTAGAGGGTTAAAATTTTTAGATGGTTATGCCTCAAATATCGGTAGGTGTGTGAACATGCATAAGCTCAAGTTGTTCGGCATGAAGAGTCACGACTGTCATGTTTTCATGCAACGGTTATTGCCTATAGCTTTTCGTGAGTTGCTTCCGCACCATGTCTGGAAGGCATTGATGGAACTCAGCTTGTTCTTAAAGGAGTTATCTGCCGCAGTCATTACTTCTGCATCTATGGCAAGGCTTGAGGAGGAAATTCCAATTATTTTATGCAAGCTGGAGCGAATATTTTCTTCCAATTTTTTTGACTCAATGGAGCATTTACCGGTTCACTTGCCATACGAAGCGAGCATAGCTGGTCCAGTGCAGTATCGCTGGATGTATCCTTTTGAGAGGTAAATATATGCATCAGTAAGATATGTTGACATTTCAAATATTATTTCATTGCGAGAAAATTGGTTTATTTTTTCTCACCTTTATATAGGTATCTTAAGAAGTTAAAAAATAATGTGCGTAATAAGGCAAGGGTTAAAGGTTCTATATGCAATGCACACTTGGTCGAAGAAGTTTCAGCTTTTGCCTCGCATTACTTTGAGGGTCATGTCCGCACGAGGAGCCAAAATCTTGGTCGTAACGATGATGTATGTGTGGACGAAGAAGAACCTAATGACGGTAGAATATCAGTTTTTAAAGGTATCAGTCGTTCATTTGGGGGGTAGAAGTCAAGAAATCTTAGCGATATGGAGTATAATGCAGCACATTATTACATCCTAATGGACTGTAGAGAAGTTGATCCATACATTGAGTAAGTATATACTTCAATGCTTAATTGAAACTTCTAATTTAAATTGCAATATACCATAATATTAATTGCTAACAAACATTTTAATCCTTATCATCCGATAAGGATGTATTGTGATAGACAACGACAGAAGAATCCCGACATCAGTCAAGTTGCCATTGGGCAGAAATTAGAAACGAAGTTCGCTTACTGGTTTTATGAATTTGTGAGTAGTATCACTCAATCAATTTCAATAATGGCTTTTATTTTTCGAATTGGTTGTGAATAGCTTATTAATTTATAGGTAAACGGTCCATAGTCCACAACCGACAATATTTTCATTAAATGTCTATCGCAATGGCCATTGAAGACCGTAACAACCTCTACTGGTTATTTTGTTAATGGGTACAAATTTCAGATTGAACAACTAGCAGCTCCAAGAGGCACGCAGAACTGGGGCATGTGTGTTAAAGAGAAAGTGTTGGAGCAAATATGCAGGATTATTACGGAAAGTTAGTAGAGGTGGTTGAAGTTGAATATCCCAGTTGGCCTATTAAACGAACCGTATTGTTTCGTTGCGATTGGTTCGATTCGATAGTTCCTATGGGCAAAAGGGTTCATAACGACTACAAACTAGTTGAAGTGAACCATCGACGAAGATTGCAGAAATATAAACCATTCATCCTTGCATCTCAAGCTCAGCAAGTGTTTTACTGCAGATATCCAAGTTTGCGCAATGACAAGCGAGATTGGTGGGCTGTTTCTAAAATCGTCTCACGTTCAACAATCGTATTAGATGAGAGTTCATCAAGTCAATCAGCCAAGTGCCCTGCATGTCAAGAGGATGAGATGGAAATGCATGCAATTGAGGACGACACAAGGGCTCCTGAAACATCACTTAGAGATCTAAATGGTGATGTCCAAGAAATTGCGGATCCAAATGTTCGGTTTCCTTCCGATGATAATGAAACTGAATCGCAGTCCGATACGGCATCAGATATTGAACCAACATTTCATGAAACAAATGAAACGACTAAACCTATAGGTTTTTTCAAATTCAATTTATTTTTATAAATGTTATATTTTTACATATTCAATCATTAATCGTAATTACATTCATGAATCTTTAGTATTTTCAGTATGACGGGCCGAGGTAGATCTACCAGCGACAGACAGAGTGAGCAGAGACGTAGCCCTGCCGCATCAGATCCCATGAGCTTTAGAAATGGAGAGTTCGGATCTCCACACATCGCATAGCCTCTGATCTCTCTAGCCATCGGCGGTGATCCTGCATTAGTATTATCATCCAGCCGATCGGCACATACCTCCGAGAGTTCTTCCATCGTCGGTCGTACCGTACTTGGACTGGATGCTCATGGGCTGTAAGTATATACTAATTGTAAATATATCGTTTATATTTTTAAGTTAATTACTTATAAACATGTATTTTTTAACAGATTTATTGAGCAGCATCATGTATCAAGCCAGATCAGCTCCATATTTCAGAGGCGTGCTGATCCCAGTGGCTACGATTGGTGCCATATATTTGCAGCCACGAGGGAGTTTTATTTTTCAGAGTTTCAGGTAAACTTATTACATACAATTTATCACTGATATAAAATTTCTTAATCTTAATAAATTCTGAAACTAACTGTTTATTTCAATGCAGAAAAAGTATACGTGGGATCCTGCCATCCATGATGTCATTAGGGCAGCATGGAATGCTCTTACGGCACGCCGATACTCCAATATGCTTCATCGTTGGAGGGCATCGGGTGAGCGTCCTACGCATGTGCCGAAGGGTATTTGGCACAAGTGGCAGCAGGCATGATAGTCTGATGGCTAGCGCAGGAGGTCCGCATAAGCTAGCATGAACCGCCGATCCGAGAGGGGCGGTCCTGGCACGGGTCTCTCCCGCCACACTACGGGGTCCATTTTGATTTAGGAGCACAGATGCCGTATGGTAAGAAAATATAAATAATTTAATTACTAATTTAGTTATTTACAAATACTTATATTTATATCAATTTTTCTTTCTGTTGTTGTAGTTGAACAGGAGGGGAGATCCTGGTAAGTTTCATCTATTGAGGGCGACACACACTAGGAGACGGTTCCTGGGTCGATACACGATTACGGAAGGTTGCAGTAAGAAATTAGCTTTATATTATATCTGTTTAATTTTTAAAATTTTATTTAGAGAAATTTATTGATTCATATATTGTTGATTTTATAATTCAAAGGCACGAGTCGAAGAGCTTCAGTCCTAGGCATCGCAAGTCGACTCCACTGATGGGGACCGCCCGTCGAACTCTCATCAGAGGAGAGTCGACGTGTGTTTTTGGAGGCTGTTGGTGCCTAGCTGCGAGACCGCAGGATATATGGTCTAGGCACTAGAGCTTCTGCATATTTTTCCCATCAGGCCTCCAGTTTGCGCTATTCTATCGATATTCTTGCCGAGCGTTTATAGGACATTCGGAGATCCATTACGGATGAGGTTCGGTAGGAGGTTCGACAGACGTTCGGCAGGAGATTCAGCAGGAGTTTGACCAGCGCACGAAAGTCTTTCAGCACGAGCTCTCTGACATAAGAGAGCAGATACGTCACATGCGGGATTTGGTTAGCCGCATGTCGCAAGGTTTCCAGCCACCACATGATCATGATAGTGAGGATTCTTGATGTATTTTTTTCTTTACTTTTTATGTGTTGTGCATAGAAACTTCAAAATTTTAATATATTAATTATTTTTAAAAATTTAATGATGAATTTTTGATTAATATTAGTGTTTCGATCAATATTTTTATAAATTTAACCATTTTAATTTTTAATATTTTATATTTTTTAAAAAAATTTAATTAGCGACGCATTAGCGATCAAAATTGTGTCGCTAATATTCTAAAATTTATTATTAAATATTGACGTAATCGAATGCATCGCAATATTAAATTTAACCATTTAATATTTTTATTTTTATTTTTTAAAAAAAATTTAATTAGCGACGCATTAGCGACTAAAATTGCATCGCTAATATTTCTAAAATATTATTATTAAATATTGCGATGCATTTGAATGCGTCGCAATATTGTGACGCAATTGAATGCATCGCAATATTAAATTTAACTATTTTAATTTTTAATATTTTATATTTTTTAAAAAAAATTTAATTAGCGATACATTAGCGACTGAAATTGCATCGCTAATATTTCTAAAATATTATTATTAAATAGTGCGACGCAATGACCTGGCGTCGCAATATTGCGACGTAATCGTATGTGTCGCTGAGAGTCGTTATTTAGCGACGCAATTGCGATAAAATTTATTCTATGATGAGACTTGTAGCGACGCCATAATTACGTCGCTAATGCATCGCTAAAGCCAGTTTTATGATGCATTAGTTACGCATTTTAGCGTCGCTAAAATTAATTTCTGTTGTAGTGGAATGTATAGCAACTGGTGAGTTGAGAGGAGCTTATTTGTTATTGCTAGGCAAGCGGTACTATATATATATATATATATATATATATATATATATATATGCATGTACTAAAAAAATGATTATGCATGTATCTACCCGTACGTCTCCACATGAATAATATATATATAATTACATAAGGATATACATGTATATATATAAATGTACATTATATATTCATACAAAATAGGCATACTTAAAAGAAAAAAAAATTAATAACTTATAATAAAAAAATCTAGCAATTTATAGAAAAGAAAAATTTGATCCTTAGTTGTTGAAAAATATTTTTGTTCTTTCAAAAAATATCCTTCCTAGAAATTACTAAAGAATTAATTTAGAAATGTAATTGCAAAATATAAACGAAATATAAAAAGAATCTATTAATCTAAGCCAGGATGCCCTAAGGATTAGATTTTCGCCCCTAAGGTATAATGATCTGGCTCGATCCGATCCTCCTAGCACGTATAATGATCCAGCTCGATCCGATCCTCCTAGCACGAGCACGATCGCGTGGAGTGTGATCAATAGAAAATAGAAATAAAATGACATAGAAGGTTACTCAAAACTATTCTACTATTGATTCATTCCTCGATCTGAATCTCTGACCTATTTATAGGCCCGATCGATAAAAGCTCCAACGGCTCGACCCATAATGACATTAAAGGCTTAATAGCCCCAAATCACGTTAAAAATGACTTACAAAATTAAATTGTTTGGATCATTTCTAACGTTGATGAACATTAGCCTCTCAACTTCAGTCAACGTCTGAAACGCTTGCGAGCGTTCTTTTAAAAAAAAAAAAACTTTTTTCAACAGATATTTCATGCAGGAGATTCCTATCAGCAATGAGGACTGGTGGTTCACTGAGGGCACATCGTTGAGATGGAGCTTTCATGAGTTGCTCTTTTTTTTCCTGGTGGGGCTTTATGTGGGTGGCCATGTACATTATTTCTCTGGTAACCATGAAGCCAGTCATGTGGATGTTAGTTAACTCTTCTTCAGAAAATAGGACATTAATGCTGTTTCATCAAAACTGTAATTTGTAGGTATGATGTTTGATCCATTATGTATTTTCTCTGAATTACATTGTGCTCACTGTTTTTTAGAACTACAATTTGGAGCTATCATGTTTGATTCATTATGCATTCTCTCTGAATTACATTGTGCTCACTTATCTTTAGTATATATTTTTGAGAGAAAAATTTGTAGTATATTTTGACCAGCATTCAAGATAATTCTTTTGTTGTTGAAGCAAGGTGGGGTTAAAAGGGGTTGGCGTTAATATATATCTTGCTGATCATCTGAAAAATTTCTGGATTGTTGAATATCCTTATTAGAGAGAGAGAGAGAGAGTTCCATCTAAGATTCGCATAGAAATAGAGTGAGATTCTTTTCATTTATTGCATTAGACTCATAACATGGGGATGATAGAATTTCTTTATATCGAACAAATAAACCAAAGAATCAGATCTCATAAAAACAAATAAGCAGTTTCATCATAAATATATCTAAATGTTATTAACCAATGCAGTTGGTAAAGTCTGTGTGTACTGGACCACGGTTCATATCCTGCCTTCACTCGGATAGGAATTTCTCCTATCCAAGTTCTAATAAGAAGAGAAAAGAAAAGTTTAAGTTGCCAAGTTGGATTCGTACCTGCCAGCTTACTGTTCCACTTGATCTATCTATGGTCAGTCTCTTTCGTGCATGGGCATTCACTCTGTTGGAAAAGGAAAATCACGATCAAGCTATATCTCTGTTTTCAAATCGCAACATCAGAAGTAGCCATATAAATTAAGGGAATGATTTGTATGTAAGGATTTGCTGAGCTGATCCCACTTAATAGCTGAAAGGAAAAGGCTGGTCTCTGAATGGAGCTCTCTCTATCCTGGATGCATGACAGAAATCTATGGCACCGCCCAGATATTCTACAAGAAGTGCGGTTCTGTTTCATCAATTCTATTGGACATCCACCTGCTAATTTTGAGACCACCTTCCCTTGATCCTTGTATTCTATCCAAGTTAATTTGAGACCATATACCTTTGTTCTAGAAGTTCGATCATAAATTTCATTTGACCACCAGGATCCATCAGTTTTCATTTAATCAACAGGTTAGAAGAAACAAGGAAAAAAAAATATAGTTTGATGAAATGCTTCCAGATTTACATCAAACGCCTGACTGCAAAAGATGGGTCTTCAGACATCTAAAAAATCCATACATTTAATTTTTTAATAAGCTGATAAAGTGGAAAAAATTAATAAGGGAAATAATTAAGCCTCTAGCTTAATTACCCCAATCTTCTCGTCGAGATAAATGTGATAAAAATTCTTGCAACAATAAAACCTTTTCCATCATGATCCAAATAGCCCCATACCATTTAACAACAATGCTGATTTTTTTAACCCCAGAGCCAAAAAAAAAAAAAGAAAGAAAAAAACTTCCCTCCCTCAGGGACAGAAAGGCACAACGTCCGAGCGGCCAGTACTCCTGTGGCTGGGGATGGTGAAATGCCTCAGCCTTCCCTCTTGCTCTGTCAAGTACCCCTCACACAAGAAGGTCCTCGAGAACTTATCCTCCACAACTCTATCCACATCATGCACGAAGACGTCGGTCTCTCCCTCGCTCCTCGCCCTCGCCGCCATCCCCGCAGTGTATATCGCTCCCATCCTCCCCGGCGCCTCCGGGATCCACCCCGTCGGCGCGTCCACCATGATCAAGTCCCACTCCACCTCATGGACCACGCTCGGCAGCCTCTTCAGCGCCAACCGACACTTAGAAAATCTCGTCTCGCCGACAGCCGTACACTCCGGTTGCCTCCAAAGCTCCAGGAGATCGTCGGCCTGGGTCACCTTGGTGTCGTACGTCACATGGTACGACTCCAGCGTCGGGAACTTCTGCCGGACCGTCTCCATCCACGACTGGTCCTCCTCGAGGAAGACCGTGCGGCCTCCGTGGTTGAGCGCGCTCCACATGGGGCTGTCACGGCCCAGGCCGAAGACCAGGAAGTTGCACGGGCCCTTACGCTCCAAGACTCTCGCCGTCACCGATATCTCTTGGAAGGTCTGCTGGGGGGTGACGTTCGAGGTTGCGTAGTGGATGATGGCGTCCGCCAGGGACTGTGGAATCTTTGCGCATGGAGTAGTAGTACTCGTTGCGACTGCATTGGATGGGCTGATTTGGTTGTTTTGTGAGGTGGTTTGTGGAGCTGGAGAGGATGAGTTATAATTCGATCTCAGCAAGAGGAGGATGAGAAAGAGCATGAAGAAGCCTATGAGGAGGAGCTTTAGGTTGAGGTAGTTTGGGACCTTGGGTTCATTATTGTTGCCATGGCTGTCGAAGGAGGATGATGATAGAGTTGTATTTCTCTTCGGAGTGGGGAGGATGAAGGGTGTGGCTTTTGGGAGATAAGAAGGAAGCTGTCCGGATTGGATTGGTCTTCTGCATTCTTAAAAATGCCGCAAAGGAAATTGGGAGATTGATGAAGAAGACAGCTGACCCACTCGTTGGGTGAGAGGTATCGCGTTTGGTGGTGCGATTTCCAAATATTTAAAGGGTGAAAATTATAGTTTTTGGTGTTCAAACTTTTCCTTGAAAAATTACTTTATTTTTCAAATTGAAAATAAATTTTGAGTGAATATTTGAGGATCAAAAGTATATTTTAGGTTATTTATAGCCGTGACATCTTATGCTTAAAGAATCTCTCGAATAAAGCGGTGGTGTAGTTCTTAATTTGATAGGACAATTGATTCTGTCTTCTATTATTGTATGGTTTCCACGTTGAATTTGGCATCGGTTTGGTTGAGCCCTGTCGAGGATTAGTAGCGGCGTGTCCTTGAGATCAGGCCTCAGTGCTTGTGTGAAGGTTGCCAACCCACCAAACGATGAGGGGATTGGTGGAACGTAAACGTAAAATCGTTTAAGATGACATAAACTAATGTGTAAAAAAATAGTAGACATGCACTGGCCTGAAGACGGTTGTCAGCCAATTTTTTGGGAATAAAAAAAATAAATAAATAAGGTAGTACTGTGGGCCTACTTTTATATATTATATTCTTTAATAATCGACCAAGCGAATCGCGCTCTGATAGCCGAGTCATGACAACTCATTTGTGGTGGCCTGTGGCTTTGTAAATGATCAGATGTCAGTAATCTCGTGCTAGTTCGCGTGTCAATTGGCGACACTGGGGAAGCCTAATGACGTATGGTACGCTGAACAATGGCCATCTATAGATGACGACTATATGGCTCATGGTATCTCTCGCATGGTCGCATGGATGGTTCCTCGTTAAGGTTAAATTTCAGTGGCATCCCAATTATGCGATGCATAACCGTTTGCACTACATCATCAAATCCTATAATGATAAGATAATATTGAAAAATATAGCTAACTGAGCTTCTCTAAGAGCCCAATAAGACAGCAGATTGCGCAGGCTTGATGAAACTAGATGTACACATATCTGAATTCTGAAGCATATATCTGACCACCAACATGATGGACTTATTTTGTCATAGTGAAGCACATAGTTGCAGCTCAAATGATTTCAGTGTCAGAGATTGCCTTAAAAAAAGAGGCTCCTTAAAGATGTTTTTCTTTTCAAAAAGCTTTTAGTATTTATCATGATCGTCTTTTGCTTCTATAAAAGCTTTAGCCTCTGAAAAAATAGGAGAAAAAAAATAGAGAAAAAAATAGAAGAAAAAAAAATGATGGCTTCACCGAAAAAGATTTCGAAGAGAAAATTTAAAAATATTTTTTTTATTTTAATATTAATCCTTTCAAAAAAATAACTGATGCATTTTTTCAATCATTTATAATAAGAATATTATTGTCATTATAAATTATCAACTTTTTTCTTCTCTTTATTTTTCTTTCACTCATTAGAAGGAGAAAAATATTTTCTCTTCACTTTTTCTTTCCTCCATTTTCTCTTTCTTGATTTTCTTTCCCCTCTAGTTTTCTCTCCATCCAAACATAGCATTATTCTGAATGCAAATTCTTTTTTTTAATGGTTTGGAGTTGCCTTTCTTCCTAATTTAACATTCTCATTAATCATTTCTGTTAGAGCATTACGTTTCATTGGCAAATCCTAGCAGCTCCAATGGAATATTGGAGAGTTTCAGCTTCGAAAAAAAAAAAGTTATTTTCTTGTGAAGCATCTTGCATCTGGTTGGCAATATGATAGATACTATAGATGGGCATCAAGTATTGTTAATTTACATTGCTTTATATAATATCGTGCCGTAATAACGCCGTGGTTAGTTCCAAACCCAGATTTAAATTAATTAAAAATATTTGATGAATAAAGACGGTCGCACTCATCAGATAGCTAGAAATGCGTACGATGATGATACTTCTCCATTGCTCAGGTTCCTTTTTATACCATCGATCTGATATTATTAATTCCCCAATTACCTCTGCCAGCCTTTTTTTTTTTTTTTTGGGTTCCCATGGGAAGACAAAATTTAGTAATTCTATGTATCCTTCGACAGCCTCTAAGTATTCTTTTCCGCAATTATCATTTGCAAATATTAGAACTCAAGTCATGCACTTAGAAAACTTTTTTTTAAAAAAAGAAGTATTAAAAATCTGTAGGGCCTATATATATATATATATATATATATATATATATGTTTGGTGTTATTAATTTTCTATCCTTAAAAAATATCTCTACATAAAAAATAAAGAAAACTCTGAATTTCATTATTTTTATATTTTTTTAAAAAAATGACCACTATTACTTACTGTGATTAGCTACTACCAGCCCAATGCAATAATCGTGCTCATCTTTAGTAAATTCGCATTACTGATGATTGCACCATTATCTCTTTCATCGCCTCCTTTCTCATGTATTAAATACTCCTACGTCTACATGTGTTTGTTCTAGCAATAATATATATTCTCAATGTATTTATTGGGATAGGATTAATGAATAATCAATGCCTATATTAATATTTATTAATGTTAAATAAAATTTTAAAATGTGCATGGCTAAGCAATAAGATAGTGATGCTTTTTCATTGAAAACAAAAGATGATATCATTTTGTATCCCATATGAAACATAAAATTGTTAATCAAAAACAATCTTTTATTTCAAAGAATAATTTTTAGGATATATATATATATATATATATATATATTGAGTTTCTATAAATATCAAATATTATCATTATTATCGTCATTGTTTCAAAGAATAATCCATCCCCAATACTATAACCTACTATTATTATCATATTCATATTTCTTTTAAAAATAATTATATCATATATATATATATATATATATATATATATATATATATATATATATATATATATATATATATTAGATAAGAAGTAAAAATAAAAATATTTTTCTTTTTGTAAAATAGGAAAAATGAAGACGTGGATTGCAACTTAGCTTCTACTTTGCTTATGAAGAAGAACTTCGAAATTAAAAAACCGAAAATGAAATGCAGGGCATTAAATCAAACGTTGGAAGAAGGTTCGACTAAAGTTTTTTTTATTTCCCGGAAAAGGCTGCCGGTTGGTGAAGCCACGGAAGGAGCCACAGAAGATAGAGACAGTAAGGGAGAGACGGAGAGGAAATCGCCGTCTCAACAACCGAGCCAACAAACACGAAGGTCAGCCATCATATTCGATTGCCTTCCAGCCATTGGCAGGACCTACAATTCTATATAAATGAGAACCAAAATTAAAGTACAGCAAAAGGGGGTTTAAAAAAAAAATCATACATAAAATTATTATACTTTTACATATATTATAGTGAGTTAAAAAACGAAAAAAAAAAAAAATTGGGACAGCTGAAGTTCAGCTAACAGCTGTTTCCTAACAACTGTTATTGAAAGGCCATCCATTTTGAATACAATCGAAATGATACTTCATATTTTGTTTAAAGTAAGCACCATCCTTTTTTTTTTTTTTCCTAACATTCTTACATTTTACGTAGGGATGGGCCCAATGCCAATTAAAGGGTAATGCGTGGTCGCTATCTGCTAGGAAACAATGAAGCATTATTTGTGATGCTTCTTGGTATGACTTGCCATGTTAGAAAAGATTCATGATTAATGCAGAGGGCGCGTCTGAGCGTTGGATGATGACAAGTCATTGCAACAATGTTCTCAGGAGGAAAAAAATTTGCCAACGGTGATGCAAGTTTCTTGCTGCCCAATTAGATTACGTAAGGTTTCCCACCTGATTCAAAAATTACAGACCCTCTCCTAAGTTATTAGTTGGGCTAACAAATTATCCTTCTGGTTAAGTTGCTATTAAGATATAAACAGAAAGAGATGATGTCAAGCACACTAAATTTAAATCTAAAATTATCCTTCCACATCTACCTTCCCTTCCCCGAGGTATAGTAAAATTTGAATCCTCTTAATTGCCCTATGTAATTACTTTAAAAAAAAAAGATAGATTGAATGATTCCTAACAGCAAATCACACCAAAATATCATATCGGTTCATCTTTGTTTGATCATAAAATTTCTTGTGCGAATGACTTGCAGAAATATTTCCATTTTTATTTTTCAGAATATGCAATGAGCCGTGAATCTCATTAATCATTCATCAGTGTTTTCCCCCCCTCCCTTCCCTCTTCCGTCATTTTCCACTCTACACTTGCTTGATGTTTGAAAAATCCTGCAGGTTGAATCATTCTATAAATGCTGTGTGATATCACTTGCTAACAATATTTGTGATATTAAAACAAAAAATTAGAACTTTCCAAACCTATTCAAATTTAATGGCAGTCAGATTCGGGCTGCAGATGGTCTTTGCCCTTGATGTTGATAACATTCAAATGCAACCAATCAAGCAAGACAACAGAGAACTCATTCGACAGTTTAATTCATCATTTGCAGCAGCCATCAGATCACGGAAGGGCATCCATGGCAAAGTTTTTTCACCAAGTCTTCTCTTCCAACTAGGTTCATACTGGCTATGTCGGCTAGTTGTAGCATAGGAAAATTGAACAACATAATAATTTCACACTGCATTGCTTGATTTATAGTAATATGAAGTTTCCAACAGCAACTGGGAAAGAGTTTCTGGAAATATAAACACAAATGGTTGATGAAATGTTTGCAGTGTGTACAGTTGATACGTTATAAAATTTTATCTGTTGCCTATCTAAGCGACAGTGGAGGGCTCAATGGTATAGGATACATAGAAGAAACGAGAAGAAAACATGGCTTTGCTGAACTGATGGAACAAACAAATGCTAGCTACTGGTGGAGTATGTCTGAAATAAGTAAGACAATATCTTCTTGTAGTCACCCAATCTAAATCCAGTGTTATGATCAATCAGATAAGGTACCTGTAAAACAAAAATGACTAATGTAAGTTCCAGGATCGACTGAATTATTGTTAAAACCATAATATTCTAGCCTTATCCCTGCTGTCTGAAGTCCTGTGGTGATTCTTGTGTTGCAAATTATTCTGATTTAATAGCATCATGGTAACTGCTTGATTAGTTTGTGATGCCAATTTCACTCAGAAAAGTTTGTGATGACATTTAGATTTATAGATGCATTTTGCTTGCTTTCTTTGAAGGTGATAGTGCAACAGGTGAATTGCTGAAAAATAGAGCAAGTAGTCTGAATGCTGGTCGTTTGAGTTCTCAGGTTGATTCAAATGAATTATTTTGTTTTGTTGTTATTGATGATTGCCCAGCCAAACAAATATCCCTGGCAGTCAGTAAATATAATAACACTGCAGCAGAAGGCTGTAAATCTTGACAATCACTGATAATGTTATTTGGCAATCTCTTTTATGCCTTGTTTTTGATAGCATGCTTCTCAATTCATAACAATATTTGAATTGATAGATCTGTTGTGGTTTTGCCCCTCTTAATTAAGGTTTTTTTCTTCTTTTTTGCCCTTTGAGAAGAAAGACAAAAACCCCAGCTAGTTCATTGGGGTAATTAGAAGGGACTTTAATGTATTTTTCAGTTTGAGAGATGTTATTAAAGGATCACCTCTCTAGAACCAGATGCCTCTAGGAGCAACTTAGAATTTGATGACCCCTCTCCCACATTATGGAGAATATAAGGCAGCTCCAATTCACAAAGTGCTTCACGTACAATCCTTGCATACTGCGAAACATTGACAAGAGAAAGGGAAAAAAGCTTGCAGAATCATGTCGTAGTTATTTTAAATGTGATAGAACAAACATTACTTTACCACATTGTTTTCATATGAAAAAAGCTCCAACTTCTTTGAAAGTTCTAATCCTGCTTTGTTCCATAATGTCATTCCTCTGCCAGCTCGAAGAAGAGTAGGCACCCATCCTGTGAACAATGTGCTACACCACCAAAAAAAAAAAAGGTAGCTGTAGACAATTCTAGCCCCATATGTTTGAATATATCATATCATTAGTGGTCCTTAGAGCTATGCAATGGACCAACAATATTTAGACCACACTCTGAATGTGATGACAATGACTGAAACCAAAATATGTGAAGTAATTTGGAGAAGTGGTTTACTAGCAACTTGCTTAAGTTGTATGATTACTGACAGAATTTTGTTTGCAAGTTTCTCAGCATCTATAATCTAAGAATACTCTTGATTCATATGAAAATCCAAGCAACACAATTCTCCATTTTGAGGATTCCCCCACCCTAATTGCAAGGTAGTCGAACAAACGCCACTGTTACTACTTGCTTCAACTCTCACAGCATTTTTCCTTGAACACAAAGCTTAAAACAAGAAAACCAACTATCACAGATGGCCTTGTAAGGCCATGACAGGAATACTGAGAAAAGCAAATTCAGTAAAAGTGCTTCAACAGTTTACTTCTAACGCACCTAAGCACATGGGTACCGCCATAGGCATCGGCATCTCAACATCTAGAACAACAAGTAATTAAGGTATGAACCTTAATTGTTTCAAATGCATACCTAGGAACCTTTCTATTTCAGCTGGGATTCCTTCATAAGCTGCAAACTAGATCTGTATAACTGTCTCAAATTTTTATCAGTTTTATGAGTGCTAAGAAGTTGATCTCATGGCCCATAGCTTTAAAATTCTTTCTTCATCATGCCGAGGATGTCTATAAGCAATTCTCCCCACCTTCTAACACCCTTGATACAGTTCACAACTTTTAAAATATTTATTTGCTCAAATAAATTTCTCATCCTTCAACTGCACATTTTCACCACTCCATTCTTAATTTAAGTTCACCATGGATCTATCTTAAATATGCTCCCTTCACTTAGTGCCGTTCCTTTTGTTTTTTCAACATTTGAGTTTATTACTCTACTTTAATGACATGCATATGGGTAGCAATGATGATTCCACCTCTGCAGTTCCAATGTTAATTTCATATTCTTAGGCCCTTTTTATTTGTGTTAACCCTAGAATTCTAGTTTGCCTTTTTTTCCCTTGGGTAATTGTTGTTATCAGTAATCCATCAAACTTACAGTGCATGTTCATCAGATTCACGCATGGGTAATACAGTGAAGATGCTTCCTGTCTTGATGCCTAGTCTCACTGATGGAAGTGTGATTGCAAGTGTGATTGCTGTACCAGGTTGTCAAAGTTCATAGCATTGTTCACTGTGCCACTTGTAGTTCATGTTCTTGAGCCACTTCCCCAAGCCCTCGCTAATCTATTATCTTTTTCCTCGACTCCAGACTCAACCAGTCTATATTCCAATAAATTGAACTCATGATCTGGCATGTCATCCATGATTTATCGCAGAGGTGGTTTGACCTCTCAAACTTAAATTTTTCTCCCAATACTACCCTTGTATCGGAACAACTGATGCCACTTGGAAAGAGATATGAATGATAACACTCACATAAAGCTTTAAGAGAAAGTTGTCTATTTGTTACAGCATATGAGGTCTGTTACAACTTACAAGGTTACTGCCAAGATCGTTGCCTCTCTATTTTCATTAAGAAGCAAGTCTTGAGCTTCACAAAAACCCACATAGCAGTAATCTCACAATTTATGTACCACCAAGAGTATAAGAAGGATGTTTGAATTGTTGGGGTCGGCTACATGAATCTGCTTCCTCCACTCTACTCTATTTAGGACCATGTCGACATTTAAATTATAAATAGTTATATTTTTTTTAATTATTTCTGTCAATGTTAATTTAGATCTACCTCTACCTCTATCCTTATCATGAATTGTTAAAAGATCACTCTTTTTAACGTCTACGTTGTATATGTCCAAACCACCGTAATCAATTTTCTCTTATTTTATCTTCAATTGGGACTACTCCTATCATTTATTTTATATATTTATTTCTAATTCTATCTTTTAAAGTTTTACCATATATCCATCTTAACATACGCATTTCTGTTACACTTAATTTATTCACATATTGTTTCAATATTACCCAGCACTCTGTTCCATATAGCATAGCTGGCCTAATATCAGTATTATAAAATTTTTCTTTCAATTTTAATGGGATGTGCCGATCATACAATACTTTCAAAGCACTCCACTTAATCCATCATGCTTTAACTCTATGATTCATATCTTCACCTATTTCACCTTCTTACTGGATAATTGATCCCAAATACCTAAATTTTTTACTCCTTGATATCTCTTGGCTTGCAATCTTCACTGATACTGCATGCACTTTTTTTATGCAAGAATTAAGGCCTATCATAATTAAATGCCTCAGGCCATAGCATTCATTTAGTGAACCACTGCACTTTTACAAGATTACAACTCTTCCCCATCAACTTTCATTAGGGGTAGACCTTGGTGGAGACTAGAGGGAGCCATGGCCCCCTCCAAAAATCTTGAAAATCTTTTTGCCCCGTACAAAGTTTATGGTGTATATATAATTCCAAACTAAGGTTCATGGTAGGTAACGCCAAAACGAAGTGCACCATTTTTAGTTTGCCCTCCCCAAAAAATGTTTCAAGGTGTGCTATGGACTTTCATGTGATATGCACAGCTATCTATGAAATACTCCTGCTACCATTCTGCATTCTGCGTAGTGGGAGATTTTAACTTCAAGGTCATCACTCTCTCCTTGCCTTAAATTAGAGCATTTTGATTTTGAGGATCAAGATGATTTGGAAATGTTTAGCTTTCCGAAGGATAAAGGCCAAAACAGGAGAAGTATAAGATGACAGGAAGAGACAAATCATGAGCTCGTAAAATTCTACTCAAGCTACATATTTCTAACTACAAAATTTCATGGATTTCATAAAGTTTTTATTACACAACAAACACAAGGTGACATGAGCTGTAACTTACAACTTTCAAGACATGCAGAATAACAAAATCAACCAAATAGACAGCAAATGCAGGTCAATTAAGAACAAGGAAAACAAATAAGCTTTGAGAATCACTGTAAACATGCAATACCTCTCCAGGAGACCAAATGAGGGGCTTCTTCCTTGACCATATTGTTTAAATAGGTATTTAACTATGTCACCTATACAAGCAAGATACCATTAAAAGCACTTGTACAGCAATAGCACTAGCAACTAAGTCCATAAAAATGACTTTCATAATGATCAAAGACTTCAGAAGTTAATGAATACATCAGAATTGCAAAGAGAAAGCAAATGCAAAAGTCATTGAATAAGCTCTTCTAGCATTATATATGCACAGTCTAGAGTTCATAACTAATGCCGTGTATAAATCAATTAAAAACAATTCTAGCATTGGTTGCAAAAATTGATCAAACAAGACATGTTTTAGTCTTAACTATAACTGACAAAATCAGCTCATGTTGGAGAACAAACTATCCGACAAGTAACAGAAGTCAACACAAATTTCATTAGTTTAATTGGAGATTGTTAACATGTTAATATATGCAGTTAGTAGTTTAAAAGCTGCAAGAGTTTCTTCTACATGAGAAAAAAAATTGGACAGCATACATTCAAAATTCTGGTATCATCCACATATTTAAATTAAGAGTTTTGATTATTGTTTTAGGAAAAAAAAAACCAATCAGCAGATACAAAAATAGCAAACTTCTGCATGATGGGAAAGCCATTCAGTAGCAGCTCTGAATGGTTAGTGAAAGAATACAAGCTCAAACAGGAATGTTTGACTAAAAACTTTTTACAATATAATACAACTGTGACATAAAGGATTTTATAGCTTGATGACTTACCACTTTCATACATGGAGATGCCAGTGTTTAAGTCAACAAGAAAAGGAAACCTGCACAAAAACTTCTCAAAATTAATAAGCTGGCAAATTCAAAATCTATTGGTTTATACCAGTCAAACAAATTGAAAGTACATATTGATTATATGGGTGTGTGTAATTTAAAATTGATGCCAAAATAGTTAGGAAGAGAACCCAATTGAAAACTGATACCAAAATATGTAATTTCTCACATCATATATTATGATAATGTGACTACATCACTAAGTTTTATCTCCATGAATATGATCTTTCAAAATTTATTTAATAGACAGATGACAGGAACACATACTGCTCCTTCCCACCAATCTTTCGAACCATTTCTCTATGTCTTAATGAACCTTTTGGGCAAGGATAAACCTGAAATATGGTTTCACAAAAAAAAACACTTAATCAGACAATATAGGAAAATGGAGAAACATAGATACAGAAATATAGTTTTTGCCAACAATCACTTTCATCAAAACACTGCTAATCCAAGATTCTTGATTAAAAAGGTTGCTCCAGTAAGCTTTTCTTTTTACAATCTTGTAACAAGAGCTCTTAGTAAGAGATAGTGTGCATTTGTCTATAATTCATTTTCAAGTATACAAGATTGCATGTCTCTTTATAAGAAACAAGAAAAAAAAATGTTGAAATTCATTATCAACTGTTAAGTACCTCTGCAGAGAGATCTAGCTCAGTCATGGCCTCTCGGACTCTCCTACAAAAGGGGCATGCCTCTGTTGACAAATAATATTCAGAACATCCCACTTGTGAATAATTGCAATCCCTAACAGAAGAAGCAGCCTCTAGATTAACGATAACACATGATATCCAATCAAACAGGGAAATCCTAAATTTAAAACTCCACATCCATATAATCTGGAAATGCTACACATAACCTTTGTGAATACATTGTAAGGGACCAAATGGAGACAAATAGGATCTGAGGAGATTATCTGGACCAACAAGCAATAATTTGGGAATTGGATACGATTACAGAAGTGGATATATTGGTGGTTGAAGGTAAGAGAGATAAGCCTTTAAGAATAAAAAAGTATTAATAATTATTATTTAGGTATATTCACCACAAGCAAGATTGTAAAAGACCAAAACAGCAGCCATAGAATGAGATGGACAATGCAATTAAGAACTTCAAATGTCAGATAACAAGACATATAACAAGCTGTTAATTGAATGATCAAAAAGACATGATCAGAATAATTGTTTGTGGATGAGTGAAAGACGAGATAACTAATTCTTGACTTAGAACCAGCCTACGAACTAGCAATAATAAAAACATATTCAAATGAATATTTTAAAACTTCCAAAATGGAAACATGCATGGTAGATTGGTTGTTTCTCCAGACAGATAGAAAGGATGCATGAAAGCTTGAAACATATACAAGGATGATGTTCTTCCACAAAAGCAAATGATGATCCATAAAACTGACCAAATTAGTCAAGAAGGAAAATAGTACTACATATATAAAAAGTTGGATATTGGAACTTCCATGCGAGATGACATATTGAACCAAAAAGAAAAGACTAATGAAGTTCTTGAAAGAGCTTGAAGCAACATACACATTATGAGACTTGGTCATGGAATGTTAAGCATCCCTTTATCAAACCCTACAACTAAAACCCCTCACGCCAAATAGATAATAGACACAAAAGACCACATAAAGTCTCCTATAGACAGATAGAAACAAACTCAATTAGTTGAAAGTACCGGTACCTCACCAGTATAATAAAGAAAGGTAAAGCATAGTGCCACACTGACACATGGTATGCCTGCCTGCTGGTGCCAGAACAGAAAAACCAAGATGTAATGCCATATGTTGGTACAGTATAATACTGAGGGGTGTACCAGTGCTGGTCCTTTACTGCTATGGTATGATATAGCTGGTAACTGCTGGTACCCTCTGTCCTATGACAAGGTTACAGTTAGAAGTAACCATGTTGAAGTTGGATAGCATGAGGATGTTAATTAACAGTGTATCAGGATTATAAAATTAAAACCCAGCCATCAGTAGGTTGAACCCTTGCACCAGATGTCAATGGACTGATTAGACTGGTCTACCTCACTTGCTAAACAAAACTAAACAAGCAGCCGTAAATCCATCAAAGTTTCAGACGTCCAACCAGAAATTCTATGCAACAACTATGGGTTAGTCAGTTTTAAACTTTCTTGTCATCTCAAGGCAAATCAATATTCTTTGTCATCATACCAAAGTTTATTAGGTCATTTGAGATTTTGCCATGTAAGGATTTCTCAATCAAGGTTTCCATCCTACCCAATGTCTGTTCAAGGTCACAGCCATGATTTAACATTTTATCACAAACTTAAATTTGAAGTCGGGCATATCTCAGCCCTACCAAGTTAACAACACCTGGCCTTGTTCAGGTGTTCAGGATATAAAGACCACATCTAGTGTGAAAGTCATGGATGAAGCTGACTGTGGCTGTGATGCCTTCCCTTCTTAGTAGATTGACCCTCTTAATTTTGTTTCTGGACAATATGATATCAGAAACAAGTACATAAAAAAGTCTATGAAAAATGGGAGAACATTTGTTAATTCACATAAGGAAAATTCTCAACTCAACAACTCAACTCAACTCATCCAAGCCTTTCCCAACTACTTGGGGACATAAGGAAAATTGATAGCAAGAAATCCAAGTCCCAAAAATTTATGGGATTTCAGCCATCCATTAAGTATTCTTTCAGTCAGATGCATCAGATGTGCCAAATAATAGTCCACGAAATGTTTTGTTAGGTTGCTTCATCCTTGATATAATAAATAATATTGGCACATCATTATGTCATTTAGCCACCAAACTGGCTTCATTTTTATGAATGGGGAGGTAAAGTCAGAGTATGTTTTAACTGTAGACTACAATCAATAAAAATGTTTTAACTATGGACTATGTCCCTGTAAAATGAGAATCACAGTGCAGCCATAATTTTAATCAGGAACAAAAGAAGAAAATCACCAAATTCATATAGTTGCAAGTGTAGTGGATCTGTTCTAGACTCTAGATTGCTTGCATTCAATGATTTAGATCCCCATGGAAGTCTTGTCAAACTAGATAGTGAAGATGTAGCAACCTGATAAAAGGAATGATCGTAGCCATTAGAAAATAAACCAGAATCTGGAATCAAATTTACAGAATGACCCACACCAGATACATTCTACTACATCTGGTGGGAACTGGTTGTTTGTCTAATCATTATTAAGCTATTAAATATCAGCTATGGTAAAGATTAAAACCACTGCAAGTCAACTATAGTGTTTCATATCTGTTAATCTAAGTTTATAAGTAACTTGAGTAAGAGAATGGCAATAATTAAGAAATTAATAATGACATAAGAATGGAGTTTACCTCTAGGTATTCATTCCGTTCATGAGAAGGATCACCTCCCTGTTTTCAGTACATGACATCAAGTTTATGTTTAATCGCATTTACAGATTATCACAAGAACAAAAAATGCAAAGTTTTTAAAGTTCAGGCATTAGATATCAAAACAAAGCAACCACCATGATTACTGCAAGCCTTATGCTATTGCATGCTAAATCGTACTCTTTACTCATGGACATGCCACCACCACCAACATAGTTTCATGATGTACTTATATCTAGCCCTTCAAATTATTTTGCCAAAGAGTTCTTCCAATCAGTCAAGAGGTACAAGCAAATGTGGGCATGATGAGGAGTGAAACGATTATATTAAACAATACATTTTGGCTATTTCCTGATAGCTATTAAACCCAGAGCAGCAAAGAAATTCAGAAGAGAGGAAATTAGAATTTCAGGCGTGTGGGTATTTTCGAAAATGTAAGGTTTTGGTACAGCTAACAGTACCTTGAATAGAACCATGGTCAACATTAAAGCAAGCCAAAAACATGAGCAGAAATGCTGGCATAAGCTAGGAGTCAAATGTATTAACCTGATATATATCATCTGCTGATATCTACCAACAACAGAGAACCAAACATGAAGATGCTTCAACTCAGCTATTCAATCTATGTGAGAATGTGTGACTGCATTCTTCACATGAATTTATGCACACAAAATAACTCGTTTGGTTCAAACAAAAATATTATATGCATGCCATATGTCAGATATGATGAGTCACATTTAGCTTTCTAGAATCTTGTTTTTGTTGTATACGTGTATCTTTTATGCACTCTATGAGTGTCTAGAAAAAGAAAAAATGTCACAATTTCACTAGATACCCGTGTTGAAGGCTGTTATACTAAAAGATTTAGTTGAATCTCTTCTGCACAAAACTAAGTGGCTCATCATATCTGATATTCGTATAAAGCAAATCCAAAGATAATATGAATCAATTTCTTTTTCGAAACAAAGGATGCATTCAGAATCATCCAAAATGAAAAAAAAAAAAAAGGCAAATCCCTAGCAAAGCCCATAAAGCCATAAAAGCAAAGAAACGCCTAGTGCACTAATTACAGGCATAAAAAGAAAAGAAAATTGAATAAGGCCAATATCTAAATGAAGCAGAAGAGAATGATATGATATTAAATCATAACTGGATATTACTCAGATTCAAGATAAATGGGGAAAAAATTTAACTCCTTACTCCAAAGAATTTTAGGAGTGGACAGAATACGGACAAGAAGCTGTTAGGTGGATTGCCAGAACTTATGGAACTAGTAGTACTCTCTTCAGAAACTTGGATTATTTCCCTGGAATCACCCTCTGTTCTTGGAGACCGTGCATGCAATCTACTCCTGGAGGGCGTCAAATTCCAGTTCCCGGAGAAAGACCAACACGAGGAATCTATCTTGTTATGGGGAATCTTGCAGCACTGAAACGGAATCTTCTTGTTGGATTGGTGATGGAAAAATTTTGGGAGGTGAAGAGGATGGGAACCGGCTAGAGATAACATGATCCTTCCTTTTTCTTTACTCCATTTTGCTGCGCTGCGTTCCAACCACGGATATAGATACGTAGAAAGACCGGTCGAACCGGGATCAAGCATACCGGTCCAGTAAAAAAACCGTCCTTCGATTGAAGCCGAACTCTTCGAAACATAGTGGTGCCTTTTATCCAATTTTGAAATATATATATATATATTATTTTAGTTTTGGAGTGTAAAGAGAAATCAAATAGTTCATTAATATTTTATCAATCCAAAAACTATTCTTCGGACCAAAGTTTATGTGAGAAATATTGAACGATTAAACAATGTATTGATCTGGCCTTAAAAGATAGAATTTTTTACACTCTTTTCATATGTTTTTTTTTTTTTTTTGATTTTTTATACTACATGAAAGTTTACTATCGTTGAAGGCCATCGAAAGATTAAATTTAAGAGATATTTATATTTATAAATTATAAAAAATTATATATAAATTCTTATAAATATATATAATATATTCTCATAAATTTACTATTATATACTTGGATATTGGATATATATATATATATATAAATATTTAATATTAAGTTGTATCTCTATAAACTGCTTATTATTTCTATGTAATCTGTTTTGGTTTTAATATTATTTGTATACCACCTTATTATAAATAATTCTATAACATAAATAGCTCGCTGCGGAGTAAAGTAATTATTTTACATAGTTCCATAAGTATTCTGCATTGATGTGATTTTATAACTCATATCAACTTGAGATGGTACAGTTACTTCTAAATCATTTTGATATTTAAATCTTTTAAAATGACATCACTAATTGTCAACTAATAATTCTTACGTAAATATTATCAATTTTGTTACATAAGAAAATAATAATTTTGTAAATAACTTAATCATAAAAGATTAGTTTATATAAAGCGCTGGCTTCTTCTGGGCGCACAGATTTATTTACGCATATACATATATGAGAATACCACTATAATTAATTGTTATGAGAATACCACTATAATTAATTGCAAACGATTATTAATGCATATGATCAGTATCTAAACCTATCTAGCAAATTGTTGAATTTGGACTTATGATCATTTGGTACCTCCCAAACACTAAATTTTAAACCTCATTCCCGACTCGCCAGTGGTGGCAATAAAATCTTTAGCCGAAGAAATAACTTAATTACCAGTAGGCGCTATGGTTATCATGAAACATAATGGCAGGCCAAGAGCAAACCGGAACAGGTACAAGTTATAAGGAGTATCAACTTTGCTGACAAGACTTCTGTTTTAGTTCTTTTGAATCGCATGAGACGTCTAAATTCCAAGTTCTTGCTGAGGATGTTTCTTTTGGTCAAGACTTACCGATTATATGTACAATGGGCCGTGAAGATGTGAACCCACCCAATAAGCAACTTAGGGAAAACACTTTGTACACCGCTCTCGATGCAGCAAGGTCTACGTGGGCTGCACCGCCTCTTCCGATTGGTCCACGTGGCTCCCATGTGGCCTGACACGATGGGACAGAATAGCAGGAGGATAATGTTACTTTTTGATCGTACATCCATTAAAAGTCGTTTAGCCTTTTACCATTGGTGTGAAGACGAAAATGCCCTTTCCCTCCAGCCTACTTCAACCCGCCATCTTATTTGGATTTTGCTGATAAAAAATCGTAAGGTTCTGGGGTGTCGTGGGTCTTGAACTAGGGGTGTCATGGGTCTTGAACTGGGGTGTCGTGGGTCTTGAACTGGGGTGTCATGGGTCTTGAAGTAGGGGTGTTGTGGGTCTTGAACTAGGGGTGTCGTGGGTCTTCAACTAGCGGTGTCGTGGGTCTTGAACTGGGGTGTCGTGGGTCTTGAACTAGGGTGTCGTGGGTCTTGAACTAGGGGTGTCATGGGTCTTGAACTGGGGGTGTCGTGGGTCTTGAACTGGGGTGTCGTGGGTCTTAAACTGAGGGTGTCATGGGTCTTGAACGGGGGGTGTCGTGGGTCTTGAACTAGGGTGTCGTGGGTCTTAAACTAGCGGTGTCATGGGTCTTGAACTGGGGTATCGTGGGTCTTGAACTAGGGGTGTCATGGGTCTTGAACTAGTTCTAATTTGAGCCAATGCCTGAAGAGCCAATGGAGTAAACTGAGAGTGAAGAATCGCAGATGGTGTCGAGGAGTTCAAAGACATTTGAGCAAACGGATTGAGGTCTCACCTGCTCTGCTATGTTGCTGGCCTGGGACAGGGCATCTTGGCTCTTGGACGATAGCTTGGCCAATGTGGCGGTGTGAATGCCTCCGATGACCGCGATGAGGGGGGCGACGGCGAGCGTGACGAGGGCCAGCTGCCACACGGTGGTGAACCCAACCACGAAGCCAGAGACAAAAGTGGCCATGTAATGGATAAAATTCCCCAGCTGACCAAAAACCATTGCCAGCATTAGAAAGCTAACCATCAGAAAGAGAGATTAGGTAGGTAATGTGACGGAAATGGAAGACTGGAATACCACCTTTTCGCTGATGGCATCCTGAACGATGACTGCATCGGCGTTGATGGCGTAGACGACGTCGGAGGTGCGGACCTCAGTGTCGAAGTAGCGGACATCCTGGTTCAGCACCGCCTCCAGATACTTGATCCTCATCTTGGTTGTCTGCCGCTCTCCGGTCCACATCCAGCAAGATATCTCTATCGCATTCCAAGAATCAAAACGCTCTCAAATTCTAATGACATGCCCAAATAAGCACGAGAGGATTCAGGAAGAACTCACCAGCCCAAGAAGACGCCCAAATCGCCGCTCCGACGACCAAGAAGTAGAAAGCATACTGCCAATACAAAAAAAAAAATATATCGTTCTGGTTCAAATGATATAATTCTGCGTGCTTGAAATAAATTGCTGAAGAGAATGAACACCTTGACGACTTGGCGGACCATTGTGTCGGGGTCGTCAGAGTTGGAGCCGAAGGAGTTGACAAGATCCACGAAGAAGCGGAGAAAGACGGGAAGAGAGCAACCATGGACGATGGCTCCAGCGGTCCCGATAGCCATCAAAATGCAATCAAGACCATCGGCGAAGGCCCAGTTATGGGTCTTGAACTAGGGGTGTCGTGGTCTTGAACTGGGATGTCGTGGGTCTTAAACTAGGGTCGTGGGTCTTGAACTGGGGGTTGTGGGTCTTGAACTAGGGTGTCGTGGGTCTTGAACTAGGGGTGTCGTGGGTCTTGAACTGGGGGTGTCGTGGGTCTTGAACTAGGGGTGTCATGGGTCTTGAACTGGGGGTGTCGTAGGTCTTGAACTGGGGTGTCATGGGTCTTAAACTAGGGTGTCGTGGGTCTTGAACTATGGGTGTCATGGGTCTTGAACTGGGGGTGTCGTGGGTCTTGAACTGGGGTGTCGTGGGTCTTGAACTAGGGGTGTCATGGGTCTTGAACTGGGGGTGTCGTGGGTCTTGAACTGGGGTTCGTGGGTCTTAAACTAGGGTGTCGTGGGTCTTGAACTGGGGGTGTCGTGGGTCTTGAACTGGGGTGTCGTGGGTCTTGAACTAGGGGTGTCATGGGTCTTGAACTGGGGGTGTCGTGGGTCTTGAACTGGGGTGTCGTGGGTCTTGAACTAAGGGTGTCATGGGTCTTGAACTGGGGGTATCGTGGGTCTTGAACTGGGGTGTCGTGGGTCTTGAACTAGGGTATCGTGGGTCTTGAACTAGGGTGTCGGGGTCTTGAACTGGGGTGTCGTGGGTCTTGAACTAGGGTGTCGTGGGTCTTGAACTGGGGGTGTCGTGGGTCTTGAACTAGGGGTGTCGTGGGTCTTGAACTGGGGGTGTCGTGGGTCTTGAACTATGGGTGTCATGGGTCTTGAACTGGGGGTGTCGTGGGTCTTGAACTGGGGTGTCGTGGGTCTTGAACTAGGGGTGTCATGGGTCTTGAACTGGGGGTGTCGTGGGTCTTGAACTGGTGTCGTGGGTCTTAAACTAGGGTGTCGTGGGTCTTGAACTATGGGTGTCATGGGTCTTGAACTGGGGTGTCGTGGGTCTTGAACTGGGGGTGTCATGGGTCTTGAATGGGGGGTGTCGTGGGTCTTGAACTAGGGTGTCGTGGGTCTTAAACTAGCGGTGTCATGGGTCTTGAACTGGGGTGTCGTGGGTCTTGAACTGGGGTGTCGTGGGTCTTAAACTAGGGTGTCGTGGGTCTTGAACTGGGGGTGTCGTGGGTCTTGAACTGGGGTATCGTGGGTCTTGAACTAGGGTGTCGTGGGTCTTGTTCAAGAGATTCCTGGACAAGGCGTGCAGCATCACCTCCGGGAGGCTCCTGCTGAGGCGGAAGCCATGGCGCCCGGCATCATCCTCGTCCTGCACTGCGCAGCCGTAGGCGTCGTTGCTTGCACCGAGGTGAGTGCGGACGAGGCACTCGACTACATATGCTTCAATCCTTCCGACGACTGCAAGCTCTCCACCGAGCTCTGCGCCGAAATCGTCCAGCGCAACGAAAACTTGGGCCTCGCCGAAATAGTACTGCTTCTTCCCTCTTTGAGCTAAATTGTAGTTCAAAAAGCCATGTCGAAGACCGTGGAGGAGATCCGTAAGGCTCAGAGGGCCGAGGGCCCGGCGACGGTGCTCGCCATTGGCACCGCCAACCCTCCTAATGCCGTGTACCAGGCCGACTACCCTGATTACTATTTTCGGATCACCAACAGCGAGCATCTCACCGAACTCAAGGAGAAATTTAAGAGAATGTGTAAGTCTATATATATATATATATATATATATATATATATATATATATATATATGGCCATACTATATGACCCACGACACCCCAGTTCAAGACCCACGACACCCCCCGTTCAAGACCCATGACACCCTCAGTTTAAGACCCACGACACCCCAGTTCAAGACCCACGACACCCCCAGTTCAAGACCCACGACACTCCAGTTCAAGACCCACGACACCGCTAGTTGAAGACCCACGACACCCCTAGTTCAAGACCCACGACACCCCAGTTCAAGACCCACGACACCCTAGTTCAAGACCCATGACACCCCTAGTTCAAAACCCATGACACCCCTAGTTCAAGACCCACGACACCCCAGAACCTTATGATTTTTTATCAGCAAAATCCAAATAAGATGGCGGGTTGAAGTAGGCTGGAGGGAAAGGGCATTTTGTCTTCACAACAATGGTAAAAGGCTGAACGACTTTTAATGGATGTACTATCAAAAAGTAACATTATCCTCCTGCTATTCTGTCCATCGTGTCAGGCCACATGGGAGCCACGTGGACCAATCGGAAGAGACGGTGCAGCCCACGTAGGTCTTGCTGCACCGGGGGCGGTGTACAAAGTGTTTTCCAGCAACTTAGAACCCTTTATGGTGCCCAGCATGTTGCTCTTGATTTGCTGGTGTGATGCCTTTCTCGATAGTTTCACAATGAAAAATTGAAAGTTGGTTGTATGGATTATAACCAGTTAAGAAAGATGAATAAATACCAATTAAATTTCTTTTGAGCTGTGATGGCCCAAGTTTCTATGGATCTTGTCCGTCTTGCTTTGTTTCATTTTAGCTGGCAACTTCCAAAGAAGACTACATGAGGTCTCTAGCTTCAAACTCTTCATAATGTCCACTAGATAAGATCAAAAAGCACTAATGGCCTCGTAAATTTATCACTTTCAAAGATAAAATAATACAACTTTTATTGAAGCTCTTTCCATTATTAGTTCTCATATGATCTGTTTCCATTATAGTCTAATGCTAAACTGAACAATATAGCATGGAGGCAATGAAAAAGAAAACCATGTTGGTCAAGTATTTGAAAAGCAAAACACAGAAAAAAAATAAAATATTGATAATAGGAGTAGGAGTTTTCTAGTCTATCACTAGATTAGACTAGATTAACCTTGCTCAGGAAGAATACAAGCTTATATATTTATTGCATTAAGTTAATAAATAACTTATACAGTGAACCAGAATATAATCCAATACCGTCTGTGTCCCAGATAATTCGATCACACCTAATCAAGCACTCTCAATCCCTCAAGAGATCTTTCTTGAGCAACACTTGAAAAATATAAAGTCATAATGTTTGTATCCATAATCATATATAACTCGTACACATAATTGCTCGAGCAATGGATCACAAACATAAGGTAAGGTCATGAATAATCTTCCTTGAACACTCATACCAATCCATCTTTGTCCAGTTGACTTCCTAGGATTGTCTCATGTGGCCGCATCAATTCCATGACCCTGGAGGACAAGGCTAAGGAAGTCATCCTGCACTCCAACTTCATGGTATAGGTTCAAGTCCAAGGACACTACATAGTTGTAAGGCTCACACGATAATGGAGAGGAAATATTTCGCATTATCCCTTACAAGGTCGACTTTAGCACATGCAATGTAATACATGCTATGATGGAGCTTCCACTCAATGGGCCATGTCATACTCAAATATCGTACGAACACAAGTCCAGGCATCACAAAGTTGTCTGACTCGAGCATACACCAATGCTCCCAGTTCAGCTATAACAGACTTAGTACGGATCTATGGACATATCACTATTGATACACTACACACGCATATATATGCTCCGTACTCAACTCTTCTGAGTCTCATCTCAGTCCAAACTGAGGCGACTTTGATTATAATCTATTCCATTATAATTTATGTAGCACATTTCGCAACCTATGCAATCTGCAACTCATATATTGCTACTCAAGCATCTATAATGGCTACTTTAGTCTCATCCTGCCCATTACAAAAGTGTCAGAGCGATCACCCATATGAGTGGGCTAATCTAAGCATGTGACATTTATATACATATGTGCCTATAAATATGAACTCATCATAATAATGAAAATAAACATTTCATAAATGTTAACACAGTCATTGATGTCCATACAATCTCTGTCTGACAAAAAAAAAACAGACACAAACTCCTACATAAGTCTAAAGCATATCACGGTCTGTTACACTCTATACAGACCTAGACCCCTCACATGAGCCTGGAACACATCCCTAGGAATAGGCTTCGTCAGAGGATCAGCCAGCATCCTGCTAGTGGAGATATGTTGTAGGATAACTTTTCCTTGCTTGATCAAGTCTCTAATGAAGTGATATATGATGTCAATATGCTTGTTCCTTCCTTGGTACTTAGGATCCTTAGCATATTGTAATGTTGTCATACTATCAGAGCTGATCTGAATAGCCTCATGTATAGTAGCTGATATTTCAAGTCGCCTTAAGAACCTCCTCAGCCACACGGCCTCCTGGACAGCAGCCGAATAAGCAATATATTCGGCTTCCATAGTGGACAGGGCAGTGCAGCTTTATTTCTTACTACACAAAGTGACAGCTCCTTCACCAAAAATGAACACATATCCTGTGGTGGATCTACGCTCATCCCTATCACCAGCCCAATCAGAGTCATAAAAACCCCTTAATCTCAAATCTCCACTCTGATAGCATAGGATAAGATTGGCAGCACCACAAAGGTAATGAAAAATCCTTTTAACTGCAACCCAATGAGCAATTCCTGGATTACTTTGGTATCGGCTAACCAAGCCGACTGCAAAGCAAATGTTAGGGTGAGTACACAACATAGCGTACATCAAGCTCCCTACTGCACTAGCATAGAGGATCATGCTCATCTTTTCTCTCTCCTCATCAGTTCTAGGATATGATTGATGCTTAAAGTACGGCCCTTCTCTATTGGGGTATCAACGGGTTTAAAATAGTGCATTCGAATCGTTCTAGGATTTTCTCAATATACGTTTCTTGTGACAAACCAAGAAACTCTTAGCACGATTCCTTAGGATCCTCACTCCCAGCACAAAATTTGCCTCACCCATATCCTTCATCTCAAAGATAGATGATAACCACTCCTTAGTGGCATTGATCACCCCTATAGAACTCCCAGCTATTAGGATGTCATCTACATACAATGCTAAGATCAGAATCCCATCGTCTGATTTCTTAATGTACACATAGTGATCCTCCTCAATCATATCTAAGCCAATCGATGTAATGGCTTCATAAAACTTGAGGTACCATTGCCTAGATGACTGCTTAAGACCATATATGGATATTTTAAGGCGACACATTTTGCCCTCTTGTCCTTTGGTCTCAAAGCCCAAGGGTTGATCCATATAGATCTCTTTATCCAGGCTTCCATTAACAAACGCTGTTTTAACATCCATTTGATATAGCTCCAAGTCTAAATGGGCTACTGTAGCTAGGATCAAGCGAATGGAGACAAATCTCACCACAGGAGAAAATGTCTCCTCATAGTCTATACCCTCCATATGGATATAGCCCTTCACCACAAGACGAGCCTTGTACTTATCAATTGATCCATCAACCTTGCGCTTTATCTTAAGAACCCACTTATTTCTATAGTTTTGCATCCAGGCAGAAGATCTACCAAGTCCCACACATGATTCTTGGCCATCGATACCATCTCATCTTCCATAGCAGCTTGCCACTCACTACGAGCAGGTGAATCGAGCACCTTTTCAATAGAAGCAAGCTCATCTAGATCCAACGGAGTGCAGAGAAACACATTCCCTTCGATCCCAAAATGTCATCATGGAATATGACCATGTTTGCTTTTTCGTAACTATGGATCTGGACCCTGAGGACCGCTCTTAGATGGACTGCTCTCAGGTGGTGCATCAACCCTCATGGGTGAGCTCCTACTAGGCTCAGCTTGTGCGCTTCCACTATCTATTGTGGCACTCCCACTGGGCCTAGCATTCCCACTATCTATGGCAATCTCTGAGACAGGTCGAATATCCCCTCTCTCACCAAAGATAGGAGGAAGGTCCTCCTGTAACTCATACATAGGGACAGGTCCTTTCTAATGTCACCAATGCTCGGGAAGTCATTCTCTAGGAACTCCACGTCTCTGGATCCCACTTTAGTCAACCCTCCATCAGGATGCGCACCATACATCACGTAACCCTTCGAATTCTCAGGGTACCTGATGAACACCTTTTTGCTGGATTTAAGACCCAGCTTTCTCAACTTATGGGAGGCGTTGTGAACATATCCTGCTAAGCCCCAAGGGCGCAAATGATCCACAGAGGGTCATGCACCATTCCATAGCTCATATGGAGTAGAGGGTACTATTTTACTAGGTACACGGTTAAGGATGTAGGCAACAGTCAACAGCGCATCTTCCTAGAAACTAATTGGAAGATTTACCTATGCCATCATCGACCTAACCATGTCTAGTAAAGTCCTATTTCGATGCTCGGCAACACCATTCTATTGCGGTGTCTCAGGAATAGGAAGCTGCCTCGTATCCCTTTTTCCCACAGAGCCATTGAAATTGCTCAGATAGATATTCGCGACCTCTATCAGTTTGGAGAGTCTTCAAAGACCTCTCCTTCTGATTTTCTACCTCAGCTAACAATCGTCTGAAACAATCCAGCGCTTCATAGCGGTGGGAGATCATGTACATATACCCAAATCACGAAAAATCATCTATAAATGTGAGGAAATAGGAAGCGCCATGGCGCGCCTTGAAACTCATAGGTCCACATATATTAGAGTGAACTAGCTCTAATGGATAAGAGGCTCTAGTAGCCTTACCAAAAGGCTTTCTTGATGCCTTTCCCGCTAGACAAGACTCACACACAGGTAGACTTATCTTGGAAGAGGGCCTAATAGCCCTGCTTTAGCCATTCGTGCCATCCTATCTTGGCCCACATGACCAAGTCTAGAATGTCAAAGAAAACTATCATTACAGGAAAGAATAGAAGCACAAGAAAATGAGGAATAAGAAGCATGCATTTCAACATCCAATTTAAAGAACCCTTGTGACAAATATCCATAAAAGGACAAAATACCATCAAGATAGACTGACATACGGTCACCAGAAAAACTAAAACTATAACCAAATGCCAACAGGGCAAGAACAGAATAAAAATTACACCGGATAGTTGGGACATACAAAACGTCATGTAGGATCAACACATGTCCACTACGAAGCGTAACACGATATGCTCCTACATCAAAAACCTGCTCACACAGACCATTCTCAAGAATGATAAACTGGGTATCTTTAGGTATCCGATGATAATCCACAAAAGCAGTTCGATCTCGCACTATATGTCTGTTCGCTCCCGTATCTACAATCCAATCAGGGAGTGTGTCAACAACTAATGCATATGAGTAGACATAGAGAGAGCTTAATATGGAGAATGCCTTCTTTGGCTCAGTGCAATCACGAGCAAAGTGGCCCTTTGCTCTACAGTTGTAGCACTTAATCTTTGTCACATCTCTCTTGCCCCCTCGACGTCCTCTCTTAGGTTTGGCCATAGTTTTTTCCTTTATATCCCTGTGCACTCTTGTTGCGTGCCTTTTCCTTCTTTTTGTTCTTGGGCCTCAAAGACCCATCAGTAACCACATAGGCCGAAGAAAGGGAAGTCTCAATTCGCTCAGCCTCTAGCTCAAGGTTTGTGTTGTTCCTTCTACTTGATGAACTTCCCCAAGTTCAACTTTAGAGCCATTTGTTCCTTCCCTAAGGAACTCCTTTTCAAGAAAAGCTGCTCTATTACTAATGAACAACTTTTGTTCTTCAGTATTGTAGAAGTAATATCCTTTGGTTTCTTTTGGATAGCCGATAAAAAAATATTTATCAGATTTGGGTTCAAGTTTGTCTGATTTTGCATGTTTCACATAAGCCGGACACTCCCAGACTCTCAGATAAGTGATAACCAGTTTATGTCCATACCACATCTCATGTGGAGTTTTAAAACAGACTTACTTGGAACCTTATTGAGAATATGACAAGCTGATTCTAATGCATATCCCCAAAATGATATTGGCAAGCTTGCAAAACCCATCATGGATCGAACCATGTCTAACAGAGTTTGATTCCTTCTTTTCAACACACCGTTATGCTGCGGTGTTCCTGAAGGAGTCCATTAGGAGAGAATCCCATTCTCTCTTAGATATGCCACAAAGTCATTTGAAAGGTATTCACCTTTTCGATCTGATCGAAGGGTCTTAATACATGTTTCTGTTTGTTTTTCTACTTCTTTATGATATAGTTTGAACATTTCAAACGACTCAAATTTATGTCTCATAAGATAGACATAACCGAACCTAGAAAAATCATCTGTAAAAGTAATGAAATAGTAATATCCACCTTTGGCACAAGTGCTCATTGGTCCACATACATCAGTATGTACTAGACCCAATAGCTCTTGGCTCTTTCACCTTTTCCAGTAAAAGATGACTTGGTCCTTTTACTAAGAAGACAGGATTCACATGTAGTTAATGATTCATAATCATCAACTCGAAGGATGCCCTCCTGGGTTAACCTGTTTAATCTGTTCTTATTGATATAACCCAGCCGATGGTGCCAAAGATAAATATCTATGACATCAGTTATTCTAGGGAGCTTACTTGATTTGTACACTACATTTACAGGCTGTGATAATATATAAATGCCATTAGATAAATGCCCAGTCATAACAGTGACTCCATTTATAATGATATTCAAAGTAACATCCTTTATTAAAGTTTCATAATGACTTTTGGCCAGAAGGCCTACAGAAATTACGTTCAATAAGAATGTTGGGCAAAATGATAATCATTTAGTACAATGATATTTCTATTGAAAACTATTTCAAGAACTCCTAATGCCAGAACTGGAACTAATCTTCCATCGCCGACATTAAGAAATCTTTCATTATCCTTAAATCTTCTAGTGACCTGTAGTCCCTGCAATGAATTGCAAATGTTAAAAGAACTCCCGGTATTCAATACCCAGGTCTAATTATCATATACAGAAAAATTATAAGGTGTTATCATATAAATACCTTGTTGAGCAACATCATGCCCCTTTTTCTTCTTTGACCTATTTTGATCAAGTGTGGCAATATAAAGAGGACAGTTTCTCTTCCAATGCCCTTACATCTTGCAATGAAAGCATTCAGCTTGACTTTTATCAACTTTCTTCTTCTGCATCTGACCCCTTATAGATGTCCTAGCATGTTGCACCTTTTTCTTATTCTTTTTCTTCTTCCCTTTTCCAAAGGATTGATGCCCTACCTTAGATCTTTCAACCACATTAACCAAACCCTTAGAGAGCTGGTTATCCTTCTCAAAGTTCTGTAACAACCCCAACAAACCATGGTAGTTGACTGCAGGCTTTGTCATTCGATAATGAGTAAGGAAAGGTCGAAAGGATGTAGGCAAGGAATTCAGGATCGCATCCTTTCACAACTATTCATGTAGGGGAAAGCTGAGCTTGCTTAGGAGTTCTATTTTCTCGATCATGTATAATACATGATCAGTGACAGGAGATCCATCCCTCATTCGAGCATTAAAAATAGCACAACTAGTCTTGTACCTTTCAACATCTAAGGTGTACCAAAAGATTCATTCATCGCTTGAATGATTTCTTCTGGCTGAGCATTCTCGAACCGGCGACCGAATTCATCATTCATTGCTGCTAGCATGATGCAACGCACGCTAGTTCTATCACTGAGCTACTTCTGATAAGTTTCTCTCTTAGAACTTTGGGTGTTTGCATTAGGTATATCTGGTGTAGGATTATTCAGAATATATAGAATCCTCTCATGCTCAAGGACGATCTTAAGTTTTCTAAACAGCTATTAAAATTTAAACCATTCAACTTGTCACTATCCAATAGGGACCTTAATGATAAATTAGTGGCCATTTTCTGCATAAGAAAAAACTAAAGTTTAGTAGTATATAAATTGATTCAGTCTAAAGACTTGAACTTTAGTCTAAAGATTCTTCCACTATTTTGTTCAAATTGGTAGCCTCTACACCCCAATTTGAAAAATTATTCTTAATTCTTTAGTGGGCACTAAGATCTACATAGACTACATATAGGCCCAAGTGAAGCTTGGCCAACCCATATGCATCTAAGAGTAGGTTTAAAACCAATTATTTCCCAAAATAATTCTTAGTGTTCAGTTTTGCCCCATGTTCCTCTTCAGCAGGCATAGAGTGCCTCCACTGAAAATTCTGGTTAGATCCAACTATTAAATAATATCAGTGCAATCTATTTATAGACAACTAAGCCCGAGTGAAGCTCGGCCCACCTAACTATCTATTCAATAGTTATGCTAACTTATCATATAATGAATGATAATTCTGATGGTTGACAAGCACCAGGCATGGAGTGCCTCCAATTATTATCAAGAGATCAGACTCATTATCACTCACTTTAATGGGAGGCTATGATCTAGTTATCATATAACTATTTCATTTTAAGGACCTAATAATTTTAGAGAATTTAATAATCTGAAGATAAATTGACTAATCAAGTTCTCCCACTGAAACTATGAAGTCAGTAGAATGAGATAAGATTATGTCAGGTTAAGTGACACCTAAATCAGTCAGACTGATTTTCTTACAGGCATGGGTCAACCCGAATCAAGTAAATGATCTTAATCATAAATGGTCACCATGATGACCAGGTAAGTGAGAACGATGGAAGGGATATGCCATTAACTCGTTAAAGGCGCATCAGTACGAGTAGCTCCCAATTAAAAACTATTCGATCGTTGATCCTAGAGCAATTTGCCAACTTACCTTGACATCATATGGTTAACCAATTTTGATTTGACTATCTAAGAGATTCATGCTCAACCACAGAGCCTAATCTACTTCCATTTGGTTTAATCAATGACATGGACATGATCAACTACAACTATTGTTTGATTTAGAGCATCCTTAACCTAATCTAATTAATTTAGATTTGATCAAATACTCTTATAGCCCATTTAATTTAAACCTTAGGGCCAACCCTTTATGGACCTGATTTAGCTAACCCAAAAAATTAAATATATTTCATGTGTCCATAACTTACATGTCATATATTTCGAATCATGCATCACTTGCATTATACAACTACTCATAATTCCTATATTTAGATCATATCTAAAAAGATTATGAATAAATATTTGATATTCAAATAAGACTCTCATAAATATTTGTATGTTTCATAACATAGACAACAAGCTATCATATCTCATATCTATGTTTTTATACTAAACATGCAAATATCATGCTTTTATACAACATCAATATGTATCAAATATAAAACATCACTTGAGAGTATGTGTAATCTATGTTTGATACCAAAAATCAATTTAAATTATCTTTTGACTAAGCATCAAAGATAAGAGAACCAAATGGCACCGCAATACATCATAGAATACCTAGCTGAATGGGATAATTTGGATTTTTAATCCATCTATGACTTGATATCCGTTTTAGCTATGATTACAAAATTAATATGAGCATTAATTTATATGCAATAAATTAGATCAAGACGCTCTGATACCATTTGTAGGAAGAAACAACCTCCGAAGCATGCATATTTTAATAATTTGATAACAATTATCAATGCAGAAACTTAAAGATTAAATATTAATCTATCTAACATGCATCAAGAGCATATCTTTGCCTTATACTATAGGATCGTTTGATCTAAATTATGCATATAAATAAAATAATTAAGATCATATCTTGATCTTCAAGATGAGAAGTCATACTACTTGTCTTGAAGTCTGCCTTAAGATCTAGGGATCAAATCACTTACCTTAAGAACAGTAGGTAAATCCTTTGTGCTTTACAGCCGTTCAATCGTCCGGCCTCTAGTATCGTCCACGCGAAGTCCCTAAACGATCGGATTCCCGGGAGTGCTAGCTCGCGAAAAAATAACTTTACTGATCTTGAATCCTCCCACTTGAATCTTCCTTCAAGATCCACCAAACTTTTACTAACACCAGAATCACACCAGGATTTTCTATTCTAACTCTTTAGAATTTCAATCCATAACATATCATTGTTGTTAATCTGGTGAAGAATGTCCTCTAATTTATAGGCTCAATTTAGCCTTTAGCTCGTTGAATTCTAATAATTAGAATTCTGATGTTGTGAAAACCAAAGAGACGCAACATTTAGTTAATTCCGACATTTGGTGAAAACCTGTGACACTTGGAATTCTAACGTTTTGTTAATTCCGATACGGTGAAAACCAAAGAAACGTGAATTCTAACCCTTAGAATTTCATCTGGTTGATTCAAAGAGGTACATTAATTCCATATGAATTCTAACACTTAGAATTCAAACGAAAACCGTTTGGAGAAGATTAAGGTTATGCATTAAATTCTACATGAGAATTTAATCTCTCATGATTTGAGATATTCATGCGAGAAAACTTTTTTCACACATGGGTTTGGGTTTGAGTTTTGGTTTAAGCTGATTTGAATTTATTGGATTGGACCAGCATAGATCATGGTCCTAGCCCAAATCAAATTTGGCTAGTTCTGAATCTATTTAAATCCAAATCAAGTCTAAGTTCAAATCAAAATTTGAAATTGATTAGTCCTTCGAATAGACTTAAACATAATTGAATCTTATTCACTTGTACTTAACCCAATTAAGATAATTTAATCAATCAAATTGATTAATTAAATTATGTATGATTCTCAATCATTGATTAGCAAATAGATCATCCTAGGAAACTTCTATGCGTGTGACTCTCTAGGTTCGAACCTAAGCCGGTAGCATAGAAACAACTTTCTATACTAATCGATGTGCCCATCTAGCAATGGAACCCGACATCCGGATAGGTCAAAGAGTTACCGTGCAAACTTCAAGAACCCTAAGAAATAGTTACCATATAATTCATCCTTTTGACCACAAATGTTAAGGATGGCTTAAGAGCCTATTAACTCTAAACAGCAAATCCATAAAGTGATTTCAACTTTAGTGATCATGTGATCTTCACATGAAGTGCCTTGGCCAAGGTCTTGCTAAATTGAAACACAAGCATTTCTCCTTTTAACAGGATAGGTCAAATTCCATCTTGATCCACAACTAACTACCATAAGTACTTGACTGCACCCAGTAACCTTTCGTAGCTGGATTAAAAATTTAGGTGGTCCGGCACCTAAGTACAATGAGTTGCTTGCAAGTCATCGGTTATGATCCTCAAGTCTTAAGGATACTTATACTCATATCTTCTCAGAATAACTCTTGACAGTAGAGTATCCGGAAATGAGTCACATTCGGTGAAATGTACTCCTACACTTTCACCTGTATGTCATACCAGTGTCTCTACTCTCCTTGGTTAAGAGGACAACCAACAAATATGATATACAACGTCCTATAATTGATAGTACTATGACCCTGTCATTGTTTATCATTTGGTCGCGAACTCTTTTAAGGATCTTCAAAGATAAATCCTCTTTTATCGTAAAGGAATATCCTGAGGGCTTCATTACTTATTAGGAGTTTTAAGAAGCTGTTCTTGTAATAAATAAACTGCCAAATAATTTTTATTAATATATCAATTTATATGCAATTTACATTAGCACAATCATCAAATGATTGACTTTAGGATACAATTCCCAACAACCTGATCTTAAGCTGGTTTCGTATATCCTGGGCAATCTAGCAATGCTCAAAGTTGCCAATAAGATCATTGTGCATGCTGCTCAACATGGTAAAGCGTGGATAACGATCTTTCTTTAAATAATTATGTCAACATAAATATCATGCAGAATTATGCATAAATCATATTTGTACACTAAACATAAATAATTATGCATTCAAAAAAAATTCACAGAAAAAAATAGACAATATATGGCAATTAAAATATTCATGCATAAAACAAAAACGATCATGCCACATCAAAAAAATTTCCAATAAATTTTTTTGATGTTCTATGAATTTTTATGAATTTTTATAATTTTTTATGATTTTTTTTTTTTTTTTTATAATTTTCTATGAATTTTTTGAAATTTTTTGAAATTTTTCTGTAATTTTTTGTTATTTTTCTGATTTTTTTGAATTTTTTATAATTTTAAAATACCCAAAAATCTGAAAATCAATTTAAATGCCATGTCGGAAGACAAAAAAGCCCTTGCTTAAGACTTTGAATTTACTGGTGGTATCACCCGTAAACTCACGATGCTCGTTGTGCGCATCGTGTGCACAGTGGTTGTGCGGGGGTCCCGACCCTCTGGCGGCCATGACAAAGCTCTGGAAAGGAGCTCCGATCGAGGAGAGATGGCCAGCCGGCTGTCGAAACCTTTCCGGCGGCCCTACGGCCAGCGGGCATGAGCACGCCCACCGCCCACACGGCGGCGATCAGGCTTCCCTGGCCATGTCGGGGAAGAGGCCAGGACAATAGGGATGCCCCCCAGGAGGGTCTCCAGCAGCAGACAAGGCGTCGCCAGCCGCCAAAGAATTTTCGGTGATAACAGGGTCCCTGCATCCGTCGCATTAGCGGCAGAGGCAGAGGCTTCCCCAGCCCCCCAGCGGCTGGGGAAGGAGAAAAAAAAAATCTCAGGCAGCCAAGAAATAACCTCCTGGCCGTCGGTGAGGATCCGATGGACCCTCCCCTCCGGTCCAAGCATCCCAAGGATTTTTTTTTTTTTTTTTGAAATTGCAGCGGCACCAATGGTCTATTCCCCAACATCCTCTTCCTTCGCCGGTGATAATCGACAAGGCTCTGATACCAATTGAAGGAGCCAAAGAAAAGTAACATGCCAAAAATGACGGACATACCTCAATATCATCGCAGCAGAAGTAGGATCGTCGGTCATCGGGGGCTAGAAGCCCTATTTATCCATGCCCCTAAGCCGCAATACGGATGAGGAAGAGGAAGAAGAAGGCTCTGTATCCTTGTTCTGTTCCTCTCAGAAGACACCCCATGTTTTCATATAGAATATAAATTTAATAGCGAATAATGCTTAGGAATATCAAGAGTCCTTGATTTGATTTACGAAGAGTTTCATCTTTTGGGATTCTATGTGGGCACTGATCTGGCACCCAGGCCGGCAATTTCAAACTAAACCACAATCCTAGATAAGGAGAGAAGAAGAAGACTACTTCAAACTGAACATGAGTGAGCTTTGATGCAAAGATTTATAGTGATGTTATTTTTTTTTCTTCTCTTTTGTGGTTGTTTAGTTGGGGAACGTCGAATATTTTAGCGTGTCGAGTGTACGTCAACTCAAGTCAGGGACACTGAGATCGTTTGATCGGCAGCCTTCTGCTTCTGAATGGCGAGAGCCGGAGAAATCCCGCGAGGCATATCCTCCTCTTCCTCGGCGCGGCCGCTGATGGAGCCTTCGATCGGAGCATAGCTTGAATACATCGATTTTGGAGCAATTTGGCTGCGACTGAGACACCGAGAGCTTTTGCTTTTTTTTTTTTTCTTCTTTTTTCTTCGTTAGTGACTGAATTCGGCCAGACTCGGCTTTGACTCTCGCACTATATATGTGGACTTTCCATGAAAATTGGCCTTGTGATGAAATCCCTTATCACATTTTTAAGGTCTCGAATATGGTCAAACCATTACGGAATGTTTGGTTCATGAGTTGAAAGATTTTTTTTTATCATTATATTGAATTGCAAGATTTTATTCTACGATCATATTGATACTTACATTTCCTCCACGTAAAAGGATGTGATTGCAGAATATTGCTATATATCTCTTATTGATATGTTTGCTTGAATTTAGGTAGAAAGAATGTTAAAATTTTAAAAATATCATTATTCTTCAAATTGAAAAGAAACTAATTATATATTATAAAAATATGTAATAATTAATCATATTTTATATTTTATATAATTATATAAAATTATATAATGAAATATAATATAAATACATGCAATATAATTATTATAATTATATATTATAAAAAGTAAATATTTATAAACATAATATGTAATATTATTATAAGTAAGTAATCACTATAATTATCTAATATAATTAAATATTTTAAAATATTATTATGAATATTAATAATACTATACGTATAATAATTAATATATAATATTATCATAGTAATAATAATTACATATATTATATTAAAAAAATTATTAACATATTTATAATATAAGTATATATTATATTCATAATTTATATATTATAGTGTTATAAAATAAATAATATTTTATAATATTATCAAAATAGTAAATTTTAATTATATTATTAAATTTTACTAATTATATGATAAACAAAAATAATAATATATAGTATAATTATTAATATATAATATTATCATAATGATAATAATAACTATCTATATTTGTTACATTAACAAAAATATTATATATTATATAAAATATATTATATTTATAATATATACTATTTATTATATTATAAAAGAAATGCAATATAAAATAATAATGTAATGTTATTATTATTATATTAATTTAATAATTATTAATACATAACAAAAGCTTTTGAGAAACGTGGAAAGTCATTCTTTTCAACGGTTTTGAACTCTTTGTTGATGGCTCGTCTCTATTTTTATCTCTTGTAACCTTCTTGAAGCTTAAAGGTCCAATATCTACAAAAAAAAAAAAAAAAAACAAACAAACAACAAAAAAAAAAGCGATATCATCCAATCCCTCTCCCAAATCTCCCAAACTCTGGTGAAAGACAGCTTCAACCCAAGCCTCTCCATACAACCACTAGAGAGCTTCATCAGCTGGCTCCTGCGACTAATTTAGGATTTTGTCTGTAACATGGCTTTAATCTGTGGAGAGATCTTTAGATCATGCTGCAAACGAAGCCATTAAACTGATTATTTGGCCAGATACCACTTCGCAGCCAATTTAAGGAATGCATCAAACAACAAGATTATATTCTCTGTGAGGTCAAAAAAATGAGCTGCCATTCTCCTAACCCAAGTCCAAACAATACATGCTCTGCACTCTCCGTGACCAAACTTGCACTTGTACAAGAGATATAACCTTCAGGATCCATCCTTAAACAACTCCCCTATACACTGCAGGATATCCAAGAGGAGCGTGAATGCATGATCCCATCCTATTATCTCTGCTTAACTCTCTTAGCAAGCTGGCTTAAAAACTTAAGTAAAAATTAATTGGTAATAGATAAATTTATCATAAGCATTTTTTTTTTCATCCGATGTAAAATTATTTTTGAGTATTACAATCTTTCATTTGATAATGTGACGAGATATTATAATCTTTCTACTTTATAATAGAATATCCTTATCGCATTAACAGAATCTACCTATATCAGAATTGAATAGTTGGTATTGTAAGAATAGCTTCACATCATGGTAGAACTCTATCACCGTCTAATAAAGAATCCTTTTTTTATACCCATCAATTTTTGCATATTTGATCATTTATAATGCTCCAAATCCACTTACTAACCTTGTTAATTTCGTTAATGGGTCAAAATCACATGGCCTAAAAATTTAAATAAAAGTTAATTGATAACAGATGAATTTAAGTCATAAGTACATAACACTTTTTTTTTTCATGAAATATGAAACTAATTTTTGATATTATATCAAAAATTTTGAAAACTTTATCCATTAGGGTGCCGACTCTCTTTCTTAGTATTACACTTCATGGTGACCTTAAAGCAAAGGAAGGGCAGATCAAGAAAGGATTCATTCACCAACTCCACCACCTCTCCGTGGCTTAACACCAAAGGAGAAAGAGAGTGGCTGTCGTTCCGTCAATGGGCCTTGATGTGACCAATGATGTGGCTAATAAAACCATAAAAGTAATTATGGCAAAATCAACCATGTAGCACAAGGGCGGCCCCGGCTTCTCCAAGATGCACCGTGGCGGCTCCGACCATCTCAGATCGGCCCCAACAGTCCCGGCTTCTCCAAGGCGCGCCGTGGCGGCTCCGACCTCTCCAGGTCACCTCAGCAGCCCCGGCTTCTCCAGAGCGCGTGGTGGCGGCCCAGACCTTCCCAGGTCGGTCCCGTCCGCCCCGGCTTCTCCAGGGTGCGCCGTGACGGCCCCGACCTCTTCAGGTCGGCTCCGGCGGCCCTAGTTTCTCCAGAGCACGCCGTGGTGGCCCCGACCTTCCCAGCTCGATCCCGTCCGCCCCGACTTCTCCAAGGTGCACCGTGGTAGCCCCGACCTCCCCAGGTCGGCCCCGGCTTCTCCAAGGCGCGTCGTGGCGGCCCCGACCTCTTCAGGTCGGCCCCGGCGGCCCCGGTTTCTCCAAAGCGCGCCGTGGCAGCCCCAACCTTCCCAAGTCGGTCTCGTCCGCCACGGCTTCTCCAAGGTGCGTCATGGGGCCCCAACCTCCCCAGGTCAGCCCTGGCGGCCCCGACTTCTCCAAGGCGCTCCGTGGCGGCCCTGACCTTTACAGGTCGGCCCCGGCAGCCCTAGCTTCTCCAGAGCGCATCGTGGCGGCCTCGACCTCCCCAGGTCAGTCCCGTCCGCCCCGGCTTCTCCAAGCTGCGCCGTGGCGGCCCCGACCTCCCTAGGTCTCCCCGGTGGCCCCGGCTTCTCCAAGCTGTGCTATGGCGGCCCCGACCTCCCCAGGTCAGCCCCGGCGGCCCCGGCTTCTCCAAGGCGCGCCATGGCGGCCCCGACCTCTCTAGGTTGGCCCCGATGGCTCCGGCTTCTCCAAGGTGTGCCGTGGTGGCCCTGACCTCCCCAGGTCGGCCCGGCGGCCCCAGCTTCTCTAAGGCGCGCCATGGCGGCCCCGACCTCTCTAGGTCGGCCCTGGCAGCCCTGGTTTCTCCAGAGTGTGCCGTGGTAGCCCCGACCTTCCCAGGTTGGTCCCGTCTGCCCCGGCTTCTCCAGGGCGCCGTGGTGGCCCCGACCTCTTCAGGTCGGCCCCGATGGCCCCGGTTTCTTCAGAGCACGCCGTGGTGGCCCCAACCTCTCTAGGTTGGTCTCGTCCGCCTCGGCTTCTCCAAGGTGCGCCGTGGCGGCCCCGAGCTCTCCAGGTCGGCCCCGACGGCCCCATCTTCTCCAAGGCGCATCGTGGTGGCCCCGACCTCTCTAGGTCGGTCCTGGCAGCCCCAGTTTCTCCAGAGTGCATCGTGGCAGCCCCAACCTCCCCAGTTCAGCCCTGGCGGCCCCAGCTTCTCCAAGGCTTACCGTCGCAGCCCCGACCTCTTCAGGTCGGCCCCGGCGGCCCCGGTTTCTCCAGCGCGCACCGTGGTGACCCCGACCTTCCCAGATCGGTCCCGTCTGCCTCGGCTTCTCCAAGGTATGCCGTGGCAGCCCCGACCTCTTTAGGGCAGCTCTGGCGGCCCCGGTTTCTCCAGGGCGTGCCGTGGCGGCCCCGACCTCTCCAGGTCGGCCCCGACCTTCCCAGGTCAGCTCCGGCGGCCTTGGCTTCTCTAAGGATTGCCGTGGCGGCCTCGACCTCTCCAGGTCAGCCCGTCCGCCCTAGCTTCTCCAAGGTGTGCCATGGCAGCCCCGACCTCCCCAGGTTGGCCCCGGTGGCCCCGTCTTCTCCAAAGTAGGCCGTGGCGGCCCCAACCCCTTTAGGTTGGCCCTGCGCCTGCCAAAACTACCAACTGTCTGACCCGCTTAGACTAGCATCTCCTGACCACGCTGTTGTTGGGACCAGACCCACCTACCAGCCGATTCCATCGACTGATGGGACTTGGCTCACCAACCGCTGGCCCTCCCTCTCCGATGGGACAAGACCCATCAACCAACCCAAGCTCACGTAACCCCCACGCGTCCCGCAGACATTCCTCCTCGCGGAATATCATGCGTCCGAACCCATGCAAATTTCAACGGCCTATAAAAGGGTAAGTCCACAAGAGATTCAGGTACGCTAACATAAGCACTCTTTTCACTTTTTCACCCAGAGCAACTCCACCCTTAAGCGTTCTCTGGACCTAAAAGGGCTCTTTCAGCTCTTCTTCGGCTGTGACCTCGATCACTGACTTGGGCATCGGAGGGTTTCCATCGGATAACTCCTCTGATCTTGGGACTTTTTGTAGGTCTTTCGGATGCCCAAGAATCTCGTCAGCTGCCAGATCAAGTCTCCCGATGCTCCACGTCTGCGGTCGTGCGTCATCAGATTGGTGCACCAGAAGGAAGATGAAAAAAGAAGACCCGAACCCTACAGTATACCTCTCTTTTCTCTCCCTCTCTCAACAATGGTGATGACATGGGCTCAGGATGCCTCAGTCAGCCACCCTGGGGGGCATCTCCCTTTGGCTAGGCAGCAAGAGACCAATCTTCCTGCTGCTGATCCTCCCATTACCTCCCCACAACCAGAGGTGGTTGCCCCAGCTGCGGAGTAGCTGGCGGCTCTTACCCAGCAAGTCCAAACTCTCACCGTCATGGTCCATGGACTTCAGCGGCAGCAATCCGTGGCCACCCAGCATCAGACCGCTCCCCCTGCCAGTCAGCAGTCGGCAAGGGGAGGCTCTCCCCAGCGAGAGGCCGGTCGACGTCAGCCTTCCCCTAGAAAACCTTGCCGTGAGCCCCTCAAGCGGCCACGGTCCCCTAATTATGGCCTAAGCAAGTTTCCTCCAGAGCCGCCTTGCTAAGAGGAACCGAACCGGAAGTCTCACCTTCCGCATTCCTTCCCGTCTTCTTCTTCTTCCTCCTCATCCTCTAAGCCCTCTCGGAGGGCCCCGATGATCAGTCGCCAGGCGGAGGAGTGCCTAGAGGAGTACCATCGGCGGCTAGACGAGCTCGTCAAAAAAATCAACAACCAACAGGAGGAGGAGTATGACACCCGTCCTCCTTACACCCGCCGGATACTGAAGGAGCCTGTCCCCTCCAGATTTTGCTTCCCCCAGATTGATTCGTACAATGGTACGATGGACCCTCTCGATCACCTCAAGAGTTATAAAGCTATGATGCAAGTCCAAGATGCTACAAATGCCCTTCTCTGCAAAGCTTTTCCCGCCACCCTATGGAAAGCTGCTCGCGCTTGGCACTCGCGCATGTCCCCTCACAGCATTGACTCTTTTGAGAGCTAGAAAGGGCCTTTTTTGTGCATTTTAATGTCTGTCGGTAGATCCCAAGAGTCGCGGACAACCTCTTCTTCATCCGCTAGAAGGAGGGGGAGCCGCTACGGGACTTTGTGGCCCGATTCAAGACCGTCGCCCTTGAAGTCTACCATCTGGACGACGTGGTGGCAACGTTGGCGCTGAAGCAGGGGCTCCTCCCGTTTCGCTTCACCTTCTCCTTGAACAAAAAGCCTCCAAGCTCCTACTCCGACCTCCTTCTTTGGGCTCAGAAATACATCCACGTGGATGAGGCTGATCTCATCTGCCGAGAATCCTCAAGGGTCTCTAGCCGCAAGCCTGCTCGCCCAGAGCCAAGTGGACCTTCTCACCCCTGGCGGCCCGAACCGCCCGACGGTCGGACCGCGAGCGTCAAAGCCTTGCCCCTCGAAAGGGTGAGCTTACGCCTCTTCTTGCTCCCCACTCTCATATCCTTATGGAGATTGAGGGCGAGCCTTACCTCCAGCGGCCTCCTCCCATGAAGAAGGCACCCCCCGCTACAAGAGCCATTATTGTCGCTTCCACCGAGACTACGACCATGACACCGACAGTTGATACAACCTAAAGCACGCCATTGAGGAGCTTATCCGATGGGGTTACCTTGAAAAGTATGTCCAAAAGGTGCCACAACTGCTGCCGGCACTCATGGGACCACCGCCCGCTCAGGCCACCATCGATAACACCCCCGTGGAGCAACGGTTGGAATGGTGTCTTGGGGAGCGGCTTCTTTATCTAAGCGGCCGAGAGGGGAGGAGGCGCCGGGTGATGTAGTTTTTTAGGGGGGGGATCAGCAAATGTTGACAATGTAAACAACGAAGGTGTCGTTGTCTCCATGACGATCACCAAACACCCTGTAAAAAGGATATTAGTTGATAGTGGCAGCTTAGCTGACATCCTTACCTACGACGCATTTGTTAGGATAGGATTATCTATTGACTCTCTTCGGCCCGTAGCGATCCCTTTAGTTGGATTCATAGGAGATTCAGTAAGGGTTGAGGGTGAAATATCCTTGCCAGTGATGGCCGAAATACCGCCATGCCAAAGCATAGTTATCATAAAATTCTTGATCGTCCGAGTATCCTTGGCATACAATGTCATCCTCGGGTGCCTAGGCTTAAATTTATTGGATGCGGTCATCTCCACCCAACGTTTGTTGATGCAGTTTCCTACTAGTGAAGGTATCGAAGAAATGAGAGGCGAGGTCAGCTCAATCCTGCCTTGTTATCATGCGGCATCAAGTCCTCTAGAAGTTGAGTTGGTCCCAGAGGCGCTCGACCCCAGGGAGTCCAGTAAAGGGGGAAAACCGACCAAGAGGCTCTTGACTTTTCTTCTAGGAGACGATCTGACGAGGACCGTGCGCATCGGCGGACTCCTCCCCCCAGAAGACTGTGACCGCCTCTTGACCTTTTTGCGGGCCAACTCAGACGTGTTCGCTTGGTCGGCGTCCGACATGCCTGGTATTTCTCCGGAGGTGATCACCCATAAGCTGAACATCGATCCGAAGCACCGTCTGGTCCGCCAAAGGAAGAGAAGCTTTGCTCCTGAACGACAGAAGGCCATTGACGAAGATGTCAACAAGCTGCTCATCGCCGGCCATATCTGAGAGGCACACTATCCCAGCTGGCTGGCCAATTTGGTCATGGTGCGAAAGGCGAACGGAAGGTGACGGATCTATATCGACTTCACTGATTTGAATAAGGCATGTCTGAAGGACAGTTTTCCTCTGCCCCAGATCGACCAGCTGGTGGATTCCACCTCCGGCCATGAACTTCTTAGCTTCATGAACGCCTTCTCCGGGTATAATCAAATAAAGATGGACCCGAGTGACGAGGAGCACACGTCCTTCATGACAGAGAAAGGCATTTATTGTTATAAGGTAATGCCCTTCGGCCTCAAAATTACGGGAGCGACGTATCAAAGGTTGATGAATAAAGTCTTCTAAGACCAGCTGGGCTGAAACATGGAGGTCTATGTGGATGATATGCTGATGAAAAGCACCCTTGCTTCCAACCACATCTCCGATCTAGAAGAAACCTTCAACAACCTCCGCCGCTTCTAAGTCAAGCTGAACCCCAAGAATTATGCCTTCGGCGTTACAGTAGGCAAGTTCTTAGGCTTCATGGTGACCCAGCGATGGATCGAGGCGAACCCTGAGAAGATCAGCACTATCCTCGATATGAGGCCGCCGTCTAGCAAGAAGAAGGTGCAGCGACTCACCAGAAAGGTGGCAACTTTAAGCCATTTTCTCTCCAAGTCAGCTGAGCGATGCTTACCCTTCTTTAAAGTCCTACGGAAGGTGAACAGCTTCGAGTGGATGGGCGACTGCCATGAAGCCTTCGATGGACTGAAGGCGTTTCTGTCTTCTCCACCGCTCCTGTCTAAGACAAGGGATGGAGAGAGTCTTTTTCTCTACCTCGCCGCCTCTCCAGAAGACGTTAGCTCAGTTTTAGTGTGCCTCGATGCTGACGGGACCCAGAGGCCTATCTATTACGTGAGCAAGGTGCTCCATGATGCGGAGGTCAGGTACTCCAGGATAGAAAAAATCATCTTCGCCTTGATCATCTCCGTCCGATGTCTCCGCCGTACTTTCAGGCCCATCCCATTGTGGTGCTCACGGACCAACCCCTCCGAGCCATCCTGGCTCGCCTGGACACCTCAGACCGACTCACCAAATGGGCCATCAAGCTGGGAGAGTTCAATCTCTCTTTTCAAGCTCGACCCGCCTTGAAGTCACAGGTCTTGGCCGACTTTCTGGTAGAGTGCACTTGGGCTGAGGAGCCAATCGAGAGGGCTCCCACGGAGCAACCTGTTGCCGAGCTAGAGGATGATGGGGAGTCTTGGATCCTCCATGTGGATGGCACCTCAAATTCCCAAGGAAGTGGCGCTGGCCTCATTCTTGCGGGCCCTGATGGTAAAATGGTGGAATGTGCCCTCCGTTTTTGTTCAAAGCCACCAACAATCAAGCCGAGTACGAGGCCTTACTGGCAGGCCTGAGGCTCGCTCAAGAATTTGGGATAAGGCGCCTCAGAGCTTTCACTGACTCGCAACTTGTCTCCGAGCAGATCAATGGAGAGTACGAGGCATGTGATTCTGCCATGACCCGGTACCTAGATAAGGTCCGATCCTTAGTTTCTCCACTCTCTTACTTCAGTATCAGCTATATTCATCGAAGCAAAAATGCCAAGGCCGACACCCTTTTCGCCTAGCTACCTCCACCGACGGCATCACAAGGGACGCTTTCGTCGAGCACCTAGAAAGACCCAGCATAGAAGACAGCGAAGAAATCCTCCCGCTCACCCAAGAGCTGACATGGATGGATGCCTACGTCCGCTATCTCACAAATGGCACCCTCCCCGATGATCGCAATGAAGTCAGACTACTTAAGTGGAGGGCCTCCAAATTCGTCCTCGTAAACGGACATCTATACAGAAGATCATTTTCTTACCCCTTGCTCAAGTGCGTGGGACCTACCAACACCGACTATATCCTTAGAGAAATCCATGAGGGCATCTGTGGGAACCACCTGGGGGTAGGTCCTTAGCCCAGAAGGCCCTCCGACAAGGTACTTCTGGCTCACTATGAGGGATGATGCAGCCAGGTTAGTCCAGAAGTGTGATGGCTGCCAGCGTCATGCGCACATCCAGCACCAACCCTCTGTTCCTCTAAATCCGCTCTCGGCTTCATGGCCCTTTGCCCAGTGGAGGATGGACATCCTTGGGCCATTCCCTTCGGCTTCGGGACAACGGAAATTCCTAATTGTCGCCATCGACTACTTCACCAAATGGGTGAGGTTGAGGCGCTGGCCAAAATCACGGAGAGAAGGTCAAAGCCTTCTTCTGGAAGTCGGTCATATGTCGCTTCAGCCTACCGCACACTCTCATTACCGATAACGGTCACCAGTTTGACAACGCCACATTCAAGACCTTCTGTGACAAGCTGGGCATCCACCACCGGTTAACCTCTGTCGGCCACCCCCAGACCTATAGGGAGGCCGAGGTCATGAACCGCACCATCCTTAGAGGACTCAGAACTCGGCTGGATGGGTCCAAAGGTCGATGGGTAGAAGAGCTTCCTAGTGTATTATGGGCCTACCACACTACCCCAAGAGCTCCGACAGGCGAGACCCCATTCAGTCTAACTTTTGGGTCCGAGACGGTCATCCCCGTGGAGATCGGACTACCAAGCCCGCATGTGGAATCATATAACCAGGAAGACAACTCCACTCAGCTAAGGGCAAATCTTGACTTCATTGACGAAGTGCGTGATCGGGCGCGATTGCGTATGGCCGCTTTCCGCCAACGGATAGCCAAGTATTATAATGCCCAAGTCCGCCCCAAGGTGTTTCATCCTAGGGATCTGGTTCTAAGAAAGGCTGAGGTGTCCAAGCCATTGGAGGGGGGCAAGTTGTCCGCCAACTGGGAAGGTCCTTACCGCGTCATCGAGGCATTCCATCAAGGAGCATACCGAATTGAAGAGCTCGATGGCCGATCCATTCCGCGTACCTGGAATGCAGATAATCTCCGTCAATATTATCACTGATCTATCTCTTCATGATTTGAATAATAAAGGATCTCCTTTGGCGCCGAAGTCATTTCTTCCCCGCATCCAAAGGCCAGATCTCACAAAGGACATCACCGGCATCGCAGCCCATGGGACACCACTTGGTCCTGGCACGGTAGTGCCCCCAAATCGTTCAAGTCCCTAAGGCTCCATAACCGGTTGTGTCGCCCCTCACAGCGGTTCTTAAACCCCTAAGGCAGTTCAAAAGGACCTTGCCGGCATTGCGGCCCATGGGATACCACTCGGCCCTGGCACGACGGTGCCCCCGAGTCGTTCAAATCCCTAAGGCTCCGTAACCGGTCGAGTCGTCCCTCGCTGTTGTTCTTAAACCTCCGAGGCGGTTCAAAAGGACCTCGCCAGCATCGCGGCCCATGGGATACATGTTGGGAATTGTATCCTAAAGCCAATCATTTAATGATTGTGCTAATGTAAATTGTATATAAATTGATATATTAATAAAAGTTATTTGGCAGTTTATTCATTACAAGAACATCTTCTTCAAACTCCTAATGGTAATGAAGCCCTCAGGATCTTCCTTCACGATAAAGGAGGATTTATCTTTGAAGGTCATTAAAAGAATTCGTAACCAAATGATATACTATGATAGGGCCATAGTACTATCAATTATAGGATGTTGTATATCATATTTGTTGGTTGTCCTCTTAACCAAGGAGTGTAGAGACTTGTATGATATACTGGTGAAAGTGTAGGAGTACATTTCACCAAACGTGACTCATTTCCGAATACTCTACTGTCAAAAGTTAATCCGAAAAGATATAGGTATAACTATCATTCAGACCTGAAGATCACAACCAGTGGCTTACAAGCAACTCATTGTACTTAGGTGCCGGACCACTTGGATTTCTAATCCAGTTACGAAAGGTTACTGGGTGCAGTCAAGTACTTGTGATAGTCAGTTGTGGATCAAGATGGAATTTGACCTATCCCGTTAAAAGGAAAAATGCTTATGATTCAATTTAGCAAGACCTTGGTTAAGGCACTTCATGTGAAAGTCACATGATCACTAAAATTGAAATCACTTTATGGATTTGTTGTTTAGAGTTGACAGGCTCTTAAGCCATCCTTAGCATTTGTGGTCAAGAGGATGAATTATACGGTAACTGTTTCTTAGGGTTCTTGGAGTTTGCTCGGCAACTCTTCGACCTATCCGGACGTCGGGTTCCATTGCTAGATGGGCACATCGATTAGTATAGAAAGTTGTTTCTTTGCTACCGGCTTAGGTTCGAACCTAGAGAGTCACACGCATAGAAGTTTCCTAGGATGATCTATTTGCTGATCAACTATTGAGAATCGTATATGATTTAATTAATCAATTTGATTGATTAAATTATCTCAATTGGGTTAAGTACAAGTGAATAAGATTCAATTTGGTTTAAGTCTATTAGAAGGACTAGTCAATTTCAAATATTGATTTGAAATTAGACTTGATTTGAATTTAAATAGATTCAGGACTAGCCAAATTTGATTTGGGCTAGGACCATGATCTATATGTGGGTTCAATCCAATAAATTCATATCAGATTAAACCATCACCTGAACCCAAACCTCTCTTATAAGGATCTCACATGATGAGATGGCTGAAATCTCATCTCATGAGAGATTAAATTCTCATATAGAATTTAATGCCTGACATTAATCTTCTCTCGTTGGAATTCTAAGTGTTAGAATTTATGTACCTTTTTGAATTAGCCAAACACTGCGACTCTTTGGTTTTTACCGAATGTTGGAATTAGCCAAACATTGCGACTCTTTGGTTTTCACCGAACATCGGAATTAACCAAACGCCGCGCCTCTTTGGTTCGGCATCTCTTTGCTTTTTACCGAACGGCAGAATTCTATATGTTAGAATTCAATGGGCTGGCTAAAATGAGACTATAAATAGAAGATATCCCTCACCAAATTACACAAAACAACAACACACGATATGTCGTGGATTGAAATTCTAAAAGGTTAGAATAGAAAATCCTAGTGATTCTGGTGATAGCAAAAGCGTGGTGGATCTTGGAGGAAGATTCAAGTGGAAAGATTCAAGATCAGCAAAGTTATTTTTTCACAAGCTAGCACTCCCGGGAATCCGATCATTCAGGGCTTCGCGTGGACGATACTAGAGGCTGGGCGATTGAACGGCTGCAGAGCATAAAAGGATTTACCAACTGCCCTTAAGGTAAGTGATATGATCCCTAAATCTTAAGGCATGATTCAAGGCAAGAAGTACAACTTCTTCCCTTGAGGATCAAGATATGATTTTGATGATTTTATTTATATGCATATTTTAGATCAAGCGATCCTATATATAAGGCAAAGATATGATCTTGATGCATATTAGATAGATTAATATGTAAAAGTTTAGTTTCAGCATTGATAATAGTTATCAAATTTTAAAATATGCAAGTTTATTTCTCCCTACAAATGGTATCAGAGCCATGGTTTCATCATTGATGTAATTTATTGCATGTAAAATTAATGCTCTCATTAATTGTGTAATCAAAGCTAAAATGGATCACAGGTCTATTCGGTCACAGATGGATTAAAAATCTAAATTACCCATTCAACAAAGTATTCTGTGATATATTGCCGTGATGTTATGGTTCTTGATGTTTAGTCAAAAGATAATTTAAATTGATCTTTGGCTTCAAAACATAGATTACACCCACTCTCAAAATATGTTTTATATTTGATACATATTAATGTTGTATAAAAGCATTATATTTGCATGTTTAGTATAAAAACATAGATATGAGATATGATGGCATGATGTCTATATTATGAAACATGCAAATATTTATGAGAGTCTTATTTGAATGTCAAATATTTATTCATAATTTTTTTTAGATACGATCTAAATATAAGAATTATGAGTAGTTAAATAATGTAACTGATGCATGATTTGAAATATATTTAATCTTTTGGGTTAGCTAAATCAGGTCCATAAAGGGTTAGACTCTAAGGTTTAAATCAACTGGACTATTAGAGTATTTGATCAAATCTAAATTGATTAGATTAGGCTCTAAATCAAACAATAGTTGTAGTTGATCATGTCCTTATCTTTGATTAAACCAAATGGATGTAAATTAGGCTCCGTGGTTGAACATGAATATCTTAGATGGTCAAATCAAAATTGGTTAACCATATGATGTCAAGGTGAGTTGGCAAGTTGCTCTAAGATCAACGATCGAATGGTTTTTAATTGGGAGCTACTTGTATTGATGCATCTTTAACGAGTTAATGGCATATCCCTCCCATCGATCTCACTTACCTGGTCAATGTAGTGAACCATTTATGATTCTGATCATTTACCTGATTCAGGTTGACCCATGCCTGTAAGGAAATCAATCTGACTGATTTAGGTGCCACTTAACCAGACTTAATCTTGTTTCATTCTACTGATTTCATAGGTTCAGTAGGAGAACTTGTTTAGTCAATTTGTCTTCAGATTATTAAATCCTCTAAAATTATTAGGTCCTTAAAATGAAATAGTTATATAATAACTAGATCATAGCCTCCCATTAAGATGGGTGATAATGAGTTCAATGTCTTGATAATCATTGGAGGCACTCCATGCCTGGTGCTTGTTAGCCATCGAAATTATCATTCATTATATGATAAGTCAGCGTAACTATTAAATAGATAGTCAGGTGGGCCGAGCTTCACTCGGGCTTAGTTGTCTATTGATAGGTTACACTGATTATATCATTTAATGGTTGGACCTAACTAAAACTTTCAGTGGAGGCACTCCATACCTGCTGAAGAGGAACATGGGGCAAAACTAAACACTAAGAATTATTTGGGAAAATAATTGGTTTTGAACCTACTCTTAGATGCATATGGATTGGCCAAGCTTCACTTGGGCCTGTATGTAGTCTATGTAAATCTTAGTGCCCACTAAAGAATTAAGAATAATTCTTCGAATTGGGGTGTAGAAGCTGCCAATTTGAACAAAATAGTGGGAAAATCTTTAGACTAAAGTCTAAGTCTTTAGACTGAATCAATTTATATACTAATAAACTTTTATTTTTTCTTATGCAGAAAATGGCCACTAATTTATCATTAAGGTCCCTATTGGATAGTGACAAGTTGAATGGTTCAAATTTTAATAGCTGGTTTAGAAAACTTAAGATCGTCCTTGAGCATGAGAGGATTCTTTATATTCTAAATAATCTGCACCAAAGATACCTGATGCAAACACCAAGTTCTGAGAAAGATACTTATCAGAAGTGGCTCAGTGATAAAACTAGCGTGTGTTGCATCATGCTAGCAGCAATGAACGATGAATTTGGTCGCCAGTTCGAGAATGTTCAGCCGGAAGAAATCATTCAAGCGTTGAATGAATCTTTCGGCACACCCGACGACGTTGAAAGGCACAAAACTAGTTGTGCTATTTTTAATGCTCGAATGAGGGATGGATTTCCTGTCACTGATCATGTATTGTACATGATCGAAAAGATAGAACTGCTAAGCAAGCTCGGTTTTCCCCTACATGAGCAGTTGGGAAAAGATGCGATCATAAATTCCTTGCCTCCATCCTTCCGACCTTTCCTTACTCATTTTCGAATGACAAAGCCTGCAGTCAACTACCACGGTTTATTGGGATTGTTACAGAACTTTGAGAAGGATAACCAGCTCTCTAAGGGTTTGGTTAATGTGGTTGAAGGATCTAAGGTAGGGCGTCAACCCTTTGGGAAAGGAAAGAAGAAAAAGAATAAGAAAAAGGTGCAACATGCTAGGACATCTATAAGTGATCACATGCAGAAAAAGAAAGTTGATAAAAGTCAAGCTGAATATTCGCTTTCATTGCAATATGCAAGGGCACTAAAAGAGGAACTATCCTCTTTACATTGCCACACTTGATCAAAATAGGCCAAAGAAGAAAAAGGGGCAAGATGTTGCTCAACAAGGTATTTATATGATAACACCTTGTAATTTTTTTGTATATGATAATCAAACCTGGGTATTTGATACCGGGAGTCCTTTTAACATTTGCTGTTGGCCCAGATGACAACCCAAGAGGGGGGGGGGTGAATTGGGTTCTTAAAAAATTAGCCCTTTTTAAAATAGTTTGCTTGAGATTAATGAAGGCAAATGCAAAGTAACTATAAAGTGCAGTGAATAGAATAGAGATAGAGATAGAGTCAATAGAACACGGCAAACACAAAAGATTTTATAGTGGTTCGGTGTATCCAACACCTACGTCCACTCCCAAGATTCACTTGGGTCCACACTATAATCACCCTAGATTACAGTAGAGTTGTTTTACAAGCTCACAACTCAAACTTGTTGTTTTCCCGGGCGCACAACGAACCCAGCTGGTTTTCAAAGGCTCACCAGCACAAAAACCCTAACACAAGCTTTACCAAGCTTGTACCGAGGTAAGACTACCTCCACTAGTTCAATCCCCCAGATTGAACTAGATACAAACAAATGAAATATGTTTTTCAAATACAAAGCTCCTTAATGAGCAGATAATCAAATAATATAACAAGTTTAGAAAAGCCTGATTTGAAGATGGTTGGCTTTTGAACTTTTCTTCTTTTCTTCTTCTCCTTGCTAGGTTGAATCAAGCCTCAGCTCCGATTCTTCACAGTTGAAGCAGTTGAGAAGAGTTGAAAAGCAAGAATCTGAACTTCTTTCTCCAAGTTGGGAAATCCACAAAAACTTGATTTGAATGCCTTGGATTCCTCTTGAGCTTTTTGGAGTGGAGTGGATTTGAGCTAGAAGGTTTTCCTCTTGAGATTCAGGCTCTCTCTTTTTTGGATTTTTGAAATGGGATTTGTTTATTTCCGATTTTCCTTTCTATTTTTCTGTTCATCTTTTTGAACAATAGTCTTCCCATTTTATAGATTTCTTTCAAACCATTTTTGGAAGAAAACTATCCGTTGGAGTGTACCTTGCAGCAAAATATATCCGTTAGAAATAAGGTAAAATAGAAATATTACCGTTAGAGCTGATCTGGCAATTTGATTTTTCGTTCCAGGTGGGTTGGAGTCGACTCTAACTTTTTGGAGTCGGCTCTAGCTCGAGGCATCTCAAAACGATATTTCTGGAGTCGTCTCTGACTTTTCTGGGGTCGACAAGAAACTTTTCCGGAGTCGACTCTAACTTACCCGGAGTCGACTCTAGGTTGGGGCCAAAAAAATCGAGGTTCTGCTTCTTCTGTGAGAGTCGACTCTAACAGTCTCGAAGTCGACTCTAACTTCCGTGCCAGTTCCGGAGTCAGCTCTGTGATTTTCGGAGTCGACTCTAATGTCTGCAATTCTTACCTAGACATTAGATTCGATCCAGAACACTATGTAACTTCTGATTTTGATCATTCAATCGATTTATAATCTGAAACACTAAATCAAAATCATTAGAGCCTTCAATAGTTATACTCAAATAGTTTTGTTAATCATCAAAATTATCAATTGGGTCAACAATCTCCCCCTTTTTGATGATAACAAAAACTTTGAGTATATGCATTCAAAAATTCATTCGAACTAAAGATTATAGTCATTTTGAAACTTAAACATTTTTGATTAAGGATTTGATGCCAATATTCAACGTAAACTTTAAAATTGTGCATGAGTTCAATATAATTCATCAATTATGAATATTTAATCTTAATGAGCAGAAAATTGCAATTGAGCTTTTGTTAAGCTCCCCCTGTATTGAATAGCTCCCCCTATATATAAGCATCGAATTTTAACTGATTAAAATTTCAAGTTATCTTGCATAAACAATTATTTCTCCCCCTTTCTTTCTTTCTTTATGCATATACAATCAATCTTTCATTAAAATTTTTAAGTCTTTCTTTCATATTCAAATTCATATTCAATCTTTCTTTCATATTCAAATTCATATTCAACCATCATATTCAACCAGAATCAATCTTTCTTTCTTTGCATATTCAACCATCTCTCCCCCTTTTTTGTTATCAGCAATAAGGAGAGTTTTAGATAAAGAAAGTCAATAAAACATTGGGATTCAAGCAGTCAATATTTGAAAATGTGAAATTGCATTTCATAAGTAAGAAGTATTACATTAGTTGATTCATGTGCAATCCAAAATGAAATACATTAGATATTCAAAAACTTCCTAAGTACAAACTATCAAAATCAAAATCAAGGTCAGATGTGCTTGAATACAATTTTCTTCAAATGACCTATGATTTCCATTACATCATCCTTTTGTGATTTCTTAAAGTTTTCAAGGCAAGCTTCGATTTGTGAGACTGCAAGGTCAATATCCTTCTTTAATTGACCCGTTGCATGAACATAAGATCCTGACCCATCAGCAGTACCTTCCATCCTTTCGAAGATTTTGTAAAGATCAGCCCCAAAGGATTCAACTGAATTGCTTAAGGTAAAGGAGATCATGTCCAGTCTCGAATTAAGTTCTTCCTTCAACTGATTAAAGTCTTCTTTTAATTGAGTAATTTCTTGAGATCTCTGGCTTTCATACTCAGCAAGCAAAGCTCTCAGCTGACCAATTTGTTCATCAAAGAATCTCCCAGAAGTTGCTATAGACTGATGTGGAGGTGAGGGAATAGTACTAGGTCCGGCCTCTGAAGGTCCAGCTGAAGAAGGTCCCGCAATAGATGGATCAGGGACAGATGGTCCCTCAGTGGATGGTCCCGGGATGTCTTCTACTCTAGTTTCTTCTGCTCTTTCTCTTTCTGCTCTTTCCTCTCTTCTTCCTTTCATCCAAACACCATTCAATTTCTTGAAGCCCATCCGATGAATAGTAGATATGCTATAGTAGTCAGTGTGTCTCAATTTTCTTAAAGGTTCATTCTCCATAATGAGCACACCTTGGCTTCTAAAGATTAAAGTCAAAATCATACCATATGGCAGTGTCGATCTCTTCTTTGTAGCTATCTCTGCATGTATCCAATCATCATGCCAGCTAAGTTGACTGGCCTTCCAGTAATTATGCAGTCCATTAACAGAACGTCTCGCTCCGAGACATACTCGAATCTACCAATTTTCGGAAACAAGATTCTTCCACAGATATTATGTAGTAATCTGAGTTCTAGATTCAATTGATTTGCAAGGATTTCTTCAAACTCAGTTACATCTCTCCCTAGCATTCTTGTCAATGCTCCACTTCTATCCTCATGTTGATATTCCATTAAACCGATTGTGGGCATTTCCAATAAGTTTCCAAGAATCTCAGAGGTTATTGTCACTCTTGTTCCTCTTACTATACTTATTAATCCACCTTCTCCTCTGCTTAAACCGTTGTAAAACTCTCTAACTAAGGCTGGATAAGTGGGTATATCAAGTGAACAGATTTTTTCCCATCCCATTTCCTTCAAACTTCTTCCTATAGTGAATCCTTCCGACTCAAAGAAATCAAAATTCACCTTTCTCCCAGTGGTAATGGTCTTACCGGCTAAATGATCAACTTTGGGTGAAGATGGTGAAGGAGGGGAATCCTCTTGAGTGGCCGAAGAGGAGGAAGGCGAGGGTTGCCTCCGAACAGTGCGTCTCCTCGTTGGAACGGATGCTCCACCGACGAATCCGCGCCTCTTAGGTGCCATTGAGAAGATTGGAAGATTAATCAAAGGTTTTGAGTGGATTGGGGAAGTTGGAAAGGCTTTGGAGCTTTTTGGTTAGGTTTTGGAGACGAATGGAATGATTGGGGGTCGACTCCGCCTTTTTATTTTTGACCTAGCTCGACTTAGAGTCGACTCCCGAAAACTGGGTGTCATCTCTGAACCAGAAAATCTGTCAGCGCTCGAATTAGAGTCGGCTCCACAAAAGCCAGAGTTGGCTCTAATCGCTTAGACAGAACATCAAAAATTCAGGTGTCGACTCCACAAACTGTCAGAGTCGACTCTAACAGTTTTAGAGAAAAAAAAATTAAGTTTCAAGGATTTGAAACTATTCAAATTAATCATCAAATTATAGATTAATGTTCCTTAGCAATTGGGGAAACAATGAATCAAGATCTAGATAGATTTCCTTATTGAAATATCAAGATTTTTCAAGAAAATGATGAAATCTAGATAGATGTCCTTAAGAGTTTCAGAAAACTATTCCAAAGGATCACAAACTCCTAATTCTCCTCTAAGATAACAAAATCTCTCTTCACTTAAGGGTTTTGTTAATATATCTGCTAGTTGTTCTTCAGTATTCACATAATCAAGACAAATTTCATTATTGGCTACATGTTCTCTTATAAAGTGATATCTTATTTCAATATGCTTTGTTCTTGAATGTTGAATTGGATTTTTAGTTAGATTTATTGCACTTGTATTATCACATCTTATAGGTGTCTTATCAAGTGTGATACCATAGTCTTCAAGTTGTCTCTTAATCCATAGGATTTGAGCACAGCAACTTCCAGCTGCAACATATTCTGCTTCCGCAGTAGATAATGCAACCAAATTTTGCTTTTTGCTAAACCATGAGATTAAGTTACTTCCTAAAAATTGGCATGCACCACTTGTGCTTTTTCTATCTAACTTGCATCCAGCATAATCAGAATCAGAATAAGCAATCAGATTTAATGTTGAGTCTCTAGAATACCATAAACCTACATTTTTTGTTCCACTTAAGTATCTTAGTATTCTTTTAACAGCAATTAAATGTGATTCTTTAGGTTCAGACTGAAATCTAGCACATAAGCAAACAGCAAACATTATGTCTGGTCTACTTGCAGTTAAATAAAGTAGGGATCCGATTATACCTCGATAATATTTTTGATCAACCTTCTTACCTTCTTCATCTTTGTCCAGCTTGCATGAAGGACTCATTGGTGTTCCGAGGGGTTTTATTGATTCCATACCAAACTTCTTTAGAATTTCTCTTGTATACTTTGTTTGGTTGATAAAGATTCCCTCTTTGCTTTGTTTGATTTGGAGTCCAAGGAAGAAATTGAGTTCTCCCATCATGCTCATTTCAAATTCTCCCTGCATTAACTTAGCAAACTCTTGACATAGAAGATCGTTAGTAGCACCAAATATAATATCATCAACATAAATTTGAACTACAAGTAAATCTTTATCTTTTCTTTTCAAAAATAATGTTTTATCAACATTTCCTCTTGTAAAATCATTTTCAATCAAAAATTTACTTAGTCTATCATACCAAGCTCTAGGTGCTTGTTTCAAACCATATAATGCTTTGTGCAATTTAAAAACGTGATTTAAAATTCGTGATCTTCAAAACCTGGTGGTTGTTCTACATAAACTTCTTCATTTATTAATCCATTTAAAAATGCACTTTTGACATCCATTTGAAATAAATTAATGTTCATGTGACATGCAAATGCTAGTAATAGCCTAATGGCTTCTAATCTAGCTACAGGTGCAAAAGTTTCATCAAAATCAATACCTTCTTCTTGATTATATCCTTTTGCAACTAATCTAGCTTTGTTTCTAATTACTATGCCATTTTCATCTAGTTTATTTCTAAAAACCCATTTTGATCCTATAACAGAATGATCTTTAGGTCTTTCCACTAATGTCCATACATTATTTCTAGTGAATTGGTTTAATTCTTCTTGCATAGCTAACATCCAATTATTATCTTTTTCAGCTTCTTCAATGGTTTTAGGTTCAATTTGAGAGACAAATGCAAGGTGATTACTAATATTTCTCATAGATGATCTAGTTCTTATTCCTTGAGATGGATCACCTATAATCAATTCCTTGGGATGACTATAAGCGTATCTCCAATCTCTTGGTAGATCTATATCATTATGATTAGTATTAATATCATCAGCATTAGGCGAATCATTATCTTTAACTTCTTGTTCATGATCTGAAGATACATTGATATTAAGTTTTTCAAGATTGTTTTCGAGAATGTTTGTATCTTCCTCATCATCAATCCTTTTGGAACTTGATGTTAAAGATTCATCAAAAATTACATGAATAGATTCTTCAACAATTAGGCTTCCTTTATTGAACACTCTATATGCTTTACTAGTTGTTGAATAACCTAAGAATATTCCTTCATCAGATTTTGCATCAAATTTACCTAAGTTGTTTTTACCATTATTATGAATAAAACATTTACAACCAAATGCATGAAAATATTTAATATTGGGTTTTCTATCATGCCATAATTCATAAGGTGTTTTCTTTAAAATAGGTCTTATTAAGGCTCTATTTAGGATGTAACATGCTGTGTTAATAGCTTCCGCCCAAAAGTATTTCGGGAGTTTACTTTCACATAGCATGGTACGGGCCATGTCTTCTAGAGTCCTATTTTTCCTTTCAACTACACCATTTTGTTGTGGGTCCTAGGTGCAGAAAAATTATGATTAATACCATTTTCATTGCAAAAACTTTCAAATAAGTGATTTTCAAATTCAGTTCCATGATCACTTCTTAGAGACACTATGGTAGTGTTTTTCTCATTTGTTACTTTCTTGAAGAATTTCATGAATATCGAGAAAGTCTCATCTTTGTGAGCTAAAAACATTACCCAAGTGAATCTAGAGTAATCATCTACTATCACAAGACCATATTTCTTTCCTCCTAGACTTGTGGTTCTAGTTGGTCCAAAAAGATCCATGTGAAGTAGCTCTAATGGCCTAGAAGTTGAAACAATATTTTTAGATTTAAAAGAACTTCTTGTTTGTTTTCCAAACTGACATGCATCACATATTTTGTTATTTTCAAAATCTAATTTAGGTAGTCCTTTTACTAAATCCATTCTAATTAGTTTTGAAATAAGGTGTGTGCTTGCGTGACCTAATCTTCGATGCCACAACCAACCAATCTCATTCATATTAGCATTATTAGCAACTAAGCAATGATTATTAGTAGACAATTTGTCTAAATCAATCATGTATACATTGCCATTTCTATTTCCAATAAAAACAATGCTATTATCAATGGGATTAGCTACAGTGCATAAAGAAGATTCAAAAGATACTTTAAAACCTTTGTCACATAATTGACTTATACTAATTAAGTTATGCTTTAAACCATCAACATAAAGTACATTTTCAATAAATGTGGAGGGAGTTATTTGAATGTTACCAAACCCCAAGATTTGGCCTTTGCCATTGTCGCCAAATGTAACAACTCCTCCTCTCTTTTCTTCAAGGGTGATGAATTCTTCTTTGTCACCCGTCATATGTCTTGAGCAGCCACTATCAAGATACCACTTTCTTTTTGATCTCTTGGCCACAAGACATTCCTGCAATAAAATCAGACTTTATGTTTAGGTACCCAAGCTTTCTTGGGTCCTTCATGGTTAGTAGCAACAAATATTGTTCCTTTCGGAACCCATATTTTCTTCCCTTTAATATTTATCTTTTTATTATTTTTTAAATTGCATTCAAAAATTTGTGTCCTTTTTGTTACAGTAATGACATGTAATATTATCTTTGTTCCTTTTTAAAAAATTTTTGACAAATTTTTGTTTCAAATTTGTATATCCTAAACCAGCTTATCAATATAGCTCTTTGATTACTTAACAATAAATTAAGTTTTTTGAACTATAAGTGAATTTATCAACAATGTTTTATATTTTCAACTTCTTTCTTAGTTTATCTTTTTCATTTGAGATTGATTCTTTTCATTTTAAAATTTCATTTTCAGATTTAAGTTTCTTAATTTCATTATTAAGATTTTCTTTTTCATGAATGAAAGCTAAGTTTTCATTTTTCAAAAACTTGTATTTCTTTTTCAAATTTTAAAATCCCCAACAAGTTCATTAAAAGCATCAAAAATTCATCAAAGCAAATTCATCGCAAGGGTTGTCGGAACTTACCTCATCGTTGTCGTCCGCCATGAAACATACGTTTGCGACTTCCTTTTGTTCTTCTTCTTCGGAAGAAGATTCTCGCTGTCACTCCATGTCGCCATATAAGCCTTCTTTTTCTTTTTGTAGGCTTTCTTCAATTTGGACATTCATTTCTAAAGTGCCCCGGTTTATTACATTCATAGCAAGTCAAGGGGTCTTTCTCTTTTTCTTTCCTTGTCCTTATTTTATCCTTTTCTCCTTCCCACTTAGCTCCAAATTTTTCTTGTGGAAGGGTTTCTTTCTCCTCATAAATCTTTAAATTTCTTGGCTAAGAGAGCAGTCTCATCATCATCATCATCATCATCATTGCTGCTGCTCTCTTCATCTTTTGCAGCTTTGAGGGCAATCATTTTCTTTTCTTTGAATCCTCCTCAACATGCTGCCTCATAGTCAGCTCATGGGTCATTAGAGATCCTAGAAGCTCCTCTAAGGGTAAAGTGTTGAGGTCCTTAGCTTCTTGGATTGCAGTCATTTTTGCTTCCCATGATCTTGGTAAAGACCTAAGAATTTTTTGAACAAGTTCGGAGTTAGTATATGTCTTACCAAGACTTTTCAAACCATTTACAATATCTGTGAATCTAGTGTACATGCATGCAATGGTTTCAGATTGTTCCATGCTAAATAACTCATATTTATGAACAAGAATATTTATTTTGGATTCTTTTACTTGGTTGGTACCCTCATGGGTAACCTCTAATATATCCCAAATCTCCTTTGCGGAATTACAAGTGGAGATTCTATTAAATTCATTAGCATCTAATGAGCAATATAAACATTCATGGCTTTAGCGTTAAGCTGTGCCATTTTCTATCATTATCATTCCAGTCCCTTTCGGGCTTAGGAACAATAGTGCCATCAATAACGTGTGTGGGTGTACTAGGTCCATTAATTATAACACCCCAAAGCTCATAATCAGAAGCTTGAATGAATATCCTCATTCTAGCTTTCCAATATGAATAATTTGAGCCATTAAAAAGTGGAGGTCTATTCGTAGAATGACCTTCAGCAAATGAACCAACTTGTGTTGCCATTTGGATCTTTAGCTCTTGATCGTGTGATCAAAATCTAATGAGCACTAGCTCTGATACCAATTGTTGGCCCAGATGACAACCCAAGAGGGGGGGGGTGAATTGGGTTCTTAAAAAATTAGCCCTTTTTAAAATAGTTTGCTTGAGATTAATGAAGGCAAATGCAAAGTAACTATAAAGTGCAGTGAATAGAATAGAGATAGAGATAGAGTCAATAGAACACGGCAAACACAAAAGATTTTATAGTGGTTCGGTGTATCCAACACCTACGTCCACTCCCAAGATTCACTTGGGTCCACACTATAATCTTCCTAGATTACAGCAGAGTTGTTTTACAAGCTCACAACTCAAACTTGTTGTTTTCCCGGGCGCACAACGAACCCAGCTGGTTTTCAAAGGCTCACCAGCACAAAAACCCTAACACAAGCTTTACCAAGCTTGTACCGAGGTAAGACTACCTCCACTAGTTCAATCCCCCAGATTGAACTAGATACAAACAAATGAAATATGTTTTTCAAATACAAAGCTCCTTAATGAGCAAATAATCAAATAATAACAAGTTTAGAAAAGCCTGATTTGAAGTGGTTGGCTTTTGAGCTTTTCTTCTTTTCTTCTTTTCTTCTTCTCCTTGCTAGGTTGAATCAAGCCTCAGCTCCGATTCTTCACAGTTGAAGCAGTTGAGAAGAGTTGAAAAGCAAGAATCTGATCTTCTTTCTCCAATTGGGAAATCCACCAAAACTTGATTTGAATGCCTTGGATTCCTCTTGAGCTTTTTGGAGTGGAGTGGATTTGAGCTAGAAGGTTTTCCTCTTGAGATTCAGGCTCTCTCTTTTTGGATTTTTGAATGGGATTTGTCTATTTCCAATTTTCCTTTCTATTTTTTCATTCATCTTTTTGAATGATAGTCTTCCCTTTTTATAGATTTCTTTCAAACCATTTTTGGAAGAAAACTATCCGTTGGAGTGTACCTTGCAACAAAATATATCCGTTAGAAATAAGGTAAAATAGAAATATTACCGTTAGAGCTGATCTGGCAATTTGATTTTTTGTTCCAGGTGGGTTGGAGTCGACTCTAACTTTTCTGGAGTCGGCTCTAACTCGAGGCATCTCAAAACGATATTTCTGGAGTCGTCTCTGACTTTTCTGGGGTCGACAAGAAACTTTTCGGAGTCGACTCTAACTTACCCGGAGTCGACTCTAGGTTGGGGCCAGAAAAATCGAGGTTCTGCTTCTTCTGTGAGAGTCGACTCTAACAGTCTCGGAGTCGACTCTAACTTCCATGCCAGTTCCGGAGTCGGCTCTGTGATTCTCGGAGTCGACTCTAATGTCTGCAATTCTTACCTAGACATTAGATTCGATCCAGAACACTATGTAACTTCTGATTTTGATCATTCAATCGATTTATAATCTGAAACACTAAATCAAAATCATTAGAGCCTCCAATAGTTATACTCAAATAGTTTTGTTAATCATCAAAATCATCAATTGGGTCAACATTGCAATTCATTGCAGGGACTACAGGTCACTAGAAGATTTGATGACAATGAAAGATTCCTTAATGTCGGCGATGGAAGATTAGTTCCAGTTCTGGCATTAGGAGTTCTTAAAAAATTTTCAATAGAAATGTCATTATACTAAATGATTGTCATTTTTGCCCAATGTTCTTGTTGAACGTAATTTCTGTAGGCCTTTTGGCCAAAAGTTATTATGAAATTTCAATAAAGGATGTTACTTTGAATATCATTATGAATGGAGTCACTGTAATGACTGGGCATTTATCTAATGGCATTTATATATTATCACAGCCTTTAAATATAGTGTACAAATCAAGTAAGCGCCCTAGAACAACTGATGTCACAGACATTTATCATTAGCACTATCGACCGGGTCATATCAACAAGAATAGATTAAACAAGTTAACTCAAGAGGACATCCTTCGAATTGATGATTGTGAATCATTAACTACCTGTGAATCATGTCTTCTTGGTAAAATGACTAAGTCATCTTTTATTGGAAAAGATGAAAGAGCCAAAGAGCTATTGGATCTAGTACATACTGATGTATATGGACCAATGAGCACTTGTGCCAAAGATGGATATTACTACTTCATTACTTTTACAGACGACCTTTCTAGGTTCGGTTATGTCTATCTTATGAGACATAAATCTGAGTCATTTGAAATGTTCAAACTATATCATAAAGAAGTAGAAAATAAACAGGAAAATGCATTAAGATCCTTCGATCAGATCGATGAGGCGAATACCTTTCCAATGACTTTGTGACATATTTAAGGGAGAATGGGATTCTCTTCCAATGGACTCCTCCTGGAACACCGCAGCATAACGGTGTGTCCGAAAGAAGGAATCGAACCCTATTAGACATGGTTCGGTCCATGATGGGTTTTGCAAGCTTGCCAATATTATTTTGGGGATACGCATTAGAATCAACTTATCATATTCTTAATAAGGTTTCAAGTAAAGTCTGTTTCTAAAACTCCACATGAGATGTGGTATGGACATAAACCGGTTATCACCTATCTGAGAGTCTGGGGGTGTCCAGCTTATGTGAAACGTGCAAAATCAGACAAACTTGAACCCAAATCTGATAAATGTTTTTTCATCGGCTATCCGAAAGAAACCAAAGGATATTACTTCTACAATACTGAAGAACAAAAGTTGTTCATTAGTAATAGAGCAGTTTTTTCTTGAAAAGGAGTTCCTTAGTGAATGAACAAATAGCTCTAATATTGAACTTGAGAAAGTTCATCAAGTAGAAAGAACAACACAAACCAGTGAACCCTTAGAATCTGAGTTGATTAGATCAAACTCAAAACCCATTCTAGATGCACCATTAAGGCGATCTGGTAGAGTACCACATCAACCAAACAGATACTTAGGTTTCTTGGTCCAGAATGAAGATCCTGTGAACTCAATAAGAACAACGAGGATTCGATCACCTATATGGATGCTATGCAAAGGACTGACTCTAATAAATGGCTTGATGCCATGAAATTCGAACTTGATTCCATGAAGGACAATAATGTATGGACATTAGTTGACCCACCCGAAGGGATAAAACCCATAGGGTGCAAGTGGGTTTTTAGGAGAAAAAGAGGTGCAGACGGAAAGGTTGAGACCTATAAAGCATATCTGGTTGCTAAGGGGTATCGTCAACGTTATAGTATTGACTATGACAAAACGTTTTCTCCTATGGTAATGCTGAAATCCATTCGGATTATGCTAGCTATAGCAGCACACTTCGATTATGAGATTTGGCAGATGGATGTTAAAACTGCTTTTCTAAATGGTGATTTAGAAGAACAGGTGTATATGATACACCTGAAGGTTTTATATCTGAAGACGAGTCTAAATTGTGCAGGCTACAGAAGTCTATTTATGCACTTAAGCAAACATCTAGGAGTTGGAACATACGATTTGATAAAGTGATCAAATCTTATGGCTTTATTAAGAATAAAGAAGAACCTTGCATTTATAAATGGGCTAACAATTCCATTATTATATTTCTTGTATTATATGTGGATGATATTCTCTTAATCGGGAATGATATCCCTGCATTACAAGGAATAAAGACATGGTTATCATCACAATTCTCCATGAAAGATCTGGGAGAAGCATCATACATCCTAGGGATGAAGATCTATAGAGATAGATCTAAGAGGATGCTTGGTTTATCCCAATCTACGTATATTGACACCATGCTAAAGAGGTTTAGCATGGAGAATTCCAAGAAAGGCTATCTTCCGATAGACCATGGAATTCATCTTTCTAAGAAGGATTGTCTGACAACTCCTAATGAAAGAGAACGTATGAATCGAATTCCATATGCTTCGGCAGTGGGATAGATTATGTACACCATGACATGTACAAGACCAGATGTGGCATACTCACTAGGAGTAGTGAGTAGATACCAATCTGATCTAGGAGAAAAACACTGGCAAGTTGTTAAGACAATCCTTAAGTATTTGAGAAATACTAAGGACCAGCGGTTAGTCTATGGAGAGTCTGATTTGAAACTTGTTGATATACTGATTTCAGTTTCCAATCAGATCATGATGATAGCAAAAGTGTATCGGGTTTCGGGTTTATCCTAAATGGTAGAGCTATTTGCTGAAAAAGTTCCAAGCAACATACGGTGGTAGATTCGGTGTGCGAGGCAGAGTACATCGCTGCATCAGATACTGCGAAAGAAGCTGTGTGGCTGCGAAAGTTTATCTCCGAGCTTGGAGTGGCACCTTCCATAGATGGACCAGTCCTGTTGTACAGTGACAGCACTGGTACCATAGCTCAAGCAAAGGAACCACGAGCACATCAGCGCACCAAGCACATACTGCGCCGGTTTCATCTTATACGAGAGATTATAGACCGAGGTGACATAAATCTTCAGAAGATTGATAGAAAGAAAAACCTAGGTGACCCATTTACTAAAGCACTCAGCATCCAGGAGTTTGATGACTATAAACTGAAGATGGGTATTAAATACTGTAATGAGTGGCTTTAGGCTAAGTGGGAGTTTGTTGAGAATTGTATCCTAAAGCCAATCATTTGATGATTGTGCTAATGTAAATTGTATATAAATTGATATATTAATAAAAGTTATTTGGCAGTTTATTCATTACAAGAACATCTTCTTAAAACTCCTAATGGTAACAAAGCCCTTAGGATCTTCCTTCATGATAAAGGAGGATTTATCTTTGAAGGTCCTTAAAAGAATTCGCGACCAAATGATATACTATGACAGGGCCATAGTACTATCAATTATAGGATGTTGTATATCATATTTGTTGGTTGTCCTCTTAACCAAGGAGTGTAGAGACACTGGTATGACATACAGGTGAAAGTGTAGGAGTACATTTTACCGAACGTGACTCATTTTCGGATACTCTACTGTCAAGAGTTAATCCGAGAAGATATAGGTATAAGTATCCTTCAGACCTGAAGATCACAACCAGTGGCTTACAAGCAACTCATTGTACTTAGGTGTCGACCACCTGGATTTCTAATCCAGCTATGAAAGGTTACTGGGTGCAGTCAAGTACTTGTGGTAGTCAGTTGTGGATCAAGATGGAATTTGACCTATCCCGTTAAAAGGAGAAATGCTTGTATTTCAATTTAGCAAGACCTTGGCCAAGGCACTTCATGTGAAAGTCACATGATCACTAAAATTGAAATCACTTTATGGATTTGCTGTTTAGAGTTGACCGACTCTTAAGCCATCCTTAGCATTTGTGGTCAAGAGGATAAATTATACTGTAACTGTTTCTTAGGGTTCTTGGAATTTGCTTGGCAACTCTTCGACCTATCCGAATGTCGGGTTCCATTGCTAGATGGGCACATCGATTAGTATAGAAAGTTGTTTCTATGCTACCGGCTTAGGTTCGAACCTAAAGAGTCATACGCATAGAAGTTTCCTAGGATAATCTATTTATTGATCAACGATTGAGAATCGTATATGATTTAATTAATCAATTTGATTGATTGAATTATCTCAATTGGGTTAAGTACAAGTGAATAAGATTTAATTTGGTTTAAGTCTATTAGAAGGACTAGTCAATTTCAAATATTTATTTCAAATTAGACTTGATTTGGACTTAAATAGATTCAGGACTAGCCAAATTTGATTTGGGCTAGGACCATGATCTATGTGGGTTCAGTCCAATAAATTCATATCAGATTAAACCATCACCTGAACCCAAACCTCTCGCATAAGGATCTCATATGATGAGATGGCTGAAATCTCATCTCATGAGAGATTAAATTCTCATATAGAATTTAATGCCCCATTGGAATTCTAAGTGTTAGAATTCATGTACCTCTTTGAATTAGCCAAACAATGTGACTCTTTGGTTTGGTTTTCACTGAACGTCGGAATTAGCCAAAAATTGCGACTCTTTGGTTTTCACCGAATGTCGGAATTAACCAAACGTCGCGCCTCTTTGGTTCAGCGTCTCTTTGCTTTTTACCGAACGGCGGAATTATAAATGTTAGAATTCAATGGGCTAGCTAAAATAAGACTATAAATAGAGGATATCCCCCACCAGATTACATAGAACAACAACACACGATATGTCGTGGATTGAAATTCTAAAGGTTAGAATAAAAAATCCTGGTGATTTTGGTGTTAGCAAAAGCGTGGTGGATCTTGGAGGAAGATTCAAGTGGAAGGATTCAAGATCAGCAAAGTTGTTTGTTGGTCCAGATAGCAACCCAAGAGGGGGGGTGAATTGGGTTTTTCAAAAAAATTAAACTCTTTTGAAAGATAACCCCCAGCGGAAATAAAAACTTAGATTCACAGATTTAAAACTAAGCAACTATAAATAGAGAGTTGAAGATAAAGAGACAATCACGGCAAACATAATAGATTTTATAGTGGTTCGATGTACCTACACCTACGTCCACTCCCAAGTACCTCTTGGGTCCACACTATAATCAAACTGATTACAGCAGAGTTGTTTTGCAAGCTCACAACTCAAACTTGTTGTTTTCCCGGGTGCACAACGAACCCAGCTGGTTTTCAAGGCTCACCAGCACAAAACCTAAAACCACAAGCTAATGCTTGCACAAGGCTAACAGCCTCAACTGAATCAATCACCAGATTGACCCAGCAAACAGTATTTGATTTTACAAAAGCAAACTGCTCCTTCAATGAGCAAATATACAATAATGAAACAATAAATAGAGATTAGGAACCAAAGCCTGATTCGAAGATCTTGGTGGCTTCTTCCTTCTCTTCCTTTGAATGGATCTTCCTTTGAATATGCTCTTGAGGCTCAGAAGATTGAAAAAACTAGGGCTTCTTCCTTCTCTTGAGATTTCTTCTAAATAGAACAGCAAAGGCTTGGAATCTCTTTCTCTTCTTTTGGGGAATGAGTATGATCTTTCCTTATAGGTTTTCCCTCTTTTCTTTTCTGATAGATCTCAAAGATTTTGCCTCTTTCTTCTCTTTTCCTCTCTTGTTTTTGGGATGCAATCAACCCTCTTCTTATAGATCCGATTAATCCACAAATAGTGTGAAACTATCCGTTAGAAGCAAGTGAAAAAGGATTAGATCCATAAATAACAATAGCCGTTGGGATTAAAATAGATAAAGATAAAGTTTAGAGTCGTTTGACAGTTCTGGAGCCGTGTCTGACATTCTGGAGTCGGCTCTGGCTTTTCTGGAGTCGGCTCTAACTCAAAATTATTTAATCCGCTCGATCTGGAGTCGTCTCTGACTTTTCTGGGGTCGACACAAAATTCTTCTGGAGTCGACTCTAACAGTCTGGGAGTCGACTCTAAGTCGTGGCCTGAAAATCCATCGTTCTGTTTTTCTGATAGAGTCGGCTCTCACAGTCCCGGAGTCGACTCTAAGTCTGTGCCGTTTTCCGAGTCGGCTCTGTGATTCCATGTGTCGACTCTAATGTCTGCAGTCTTACCTTGACATTAGATTCAAACCAGAACTTGATTTTCCTTCTTGATTTTGATCATCAATAGACTTATAATCTGAAAAACTTAATCAAAATCATTAGTAACATCAAATGTTATACTCAAATAGTTTTGTTAATCATCAAAATCCTCAATTGGGTCAACAATCTCCCCCTTTTTGATGATGACAAAAACTTTGAGTATATGCATTAAAAATTCATTTGAATTGAGAATTATAGACATTGTTAAAGCTTAGAGACTTCTAATAGAGAATTTGATGCCAATATTCAAAATGAATAAAAATAAATAAAACTTGACATCAATCAAAATGATTTAACTTTTATATGGAGAAATTATTAAGCTCCCCCTGCATTGAATAGCTCCCCCTATGTAGATAATCTGAATTCTTTCTAAAAATTCTCAGAATTGTTCTTCATTTTCTTTCTCTTCTCTTTCTTATATTCTTTCTTATATGCATATACATTTATCTCTCCCCTTTTTTGTTATCAACAATAAGGTGAGTTTAAAAATAGAGAATGTAATTAGAGCGAGAATGTTGATTCGAATAAACATAAGGATAGGAAACTTATTCATTGACATTCAATCAAGGATAAATTTGTAATAAAAGTGCAACATTCATTCAAACATTTGTATTCCAAAGCAAGATCCATTACATGTATTCTAAAATGACAGATTTAAGTATGTAAATCCTAGATACATGCTAAGAAAGAAAGCAAGAAATCCTAAGATACAACCTAGGATTGAAATCAAAATCAAATATGCTTATACACAATTTTCTTTAAATGTCCAATCATTTCCATAACATCATCTTTTTGGGTCTTCTTAAAGTTTTCAAGACATGCTTCAATTTGAGAGACGGCAAGGTCGATATCTTTCTTCAGTTGACTTGTAGCATGAAGATACTTTCCAGAACCGTCTGCAATGCCTTCCATCCTTTCAAAAATTTTATGAAGATCAGTGCTAAAGGATTCGACGGAATTGCTAATTGAAAAAGAAATCATGTCAAGTCTTGAATTAATCTCATCCTTTAATTGATTGAACTCCTCTCTTAATTTACACATATCATTTGTTCTTACACTGTCATACTCAGCCAGTAAAGCTCTGAGCTGACCAATTTGCTCCTCAGAAAATCTTTCTGATGCCATTGCTGACTGATGTGGAAGTTGAGAGCTAGGTCCAGCTTCTGAGGGTCCAGCAGATGGTCCAGCAGAAGAAGGTCCAGCAGATGGTTCAGGAATGTCTTCTCCTCTGACTTCCTCAACTCTAACCTCTTCAGCTCTGGCCTCATGTCCTCTTTTAATCCAGTTTCATTTTCTTTTCTAAAGCCCATTCGGTGAATTGTAGAGACACTATAGTAATCTGTATGTCTTAACTTTCTTAGTGGCTCATTGTCCATTATAAGTACACCTTGGCTTCTGAATACCAATGTTAAAACCATACCATATGGCAATGTAGATCTCTTTTTAGTAGCTGCCTCTGCCATATAGCCTATCATCATTTCAGCAAGATTTAAAGGTCTACCAGTGAGTATGCAGTCCATCAATAAAACGTCTCGCTCCGAGACATATTCAAACCTTCCGATTTTAGGAAAAGAATCCTTCCACAGATATTGTGAAGTAATCTGAGTTCCAAATTAAGTTGATTTGCCAAGATTTCCTCAAACTCAGAAACTTCTCTCCCTAACATCCTTGATAGTGCTCCTCCTCTATCTTCATGATGATATTCAACAAGTCCAACAGTAGGCATTTCCAATAAATTACCAAGGGATTCGGCTGTGATGATTACCTTTGTTCCTCTTACAACACTTACTAAGCCTCCCTCTCCTCTACTTAAATCATTATAAAACTCTCTTACTAGGGCAGGGTAGGTAGGGATATCCAAAGAGCAGACCTTCTCCCATCCCATTTCTTTCAACAACCGCCCAATAGCAAAGCCCTCCGAAATAAAGAAATTGAAATCAACTTTTCTTCCGTTGTAATGGCCTTACCAGCTAATTGGTCGACTCGAGGAGAAGATGGTGAGGGTGGAGAGTCATCTTGAGTGGCAGATGAAGAAGATGACGAAGGTTGCCTCCGATTTGAACGGCGCTTCGTCGGAACAGTCGAACCACCAATGATAGCACGCCTTTTGGGAGCCATTGGATTCGATTGGAATGAGTAATCAAGGGTTTTGAGGGATTTGGAGGTTTGGAATCAGTTTGGAACAGTTTGAAAATGGTTTAGGAGACGATAGAAATCGTTTGGGGTCGACTCCGCCCTTTTTATTTTGACCTAGTTCCACTTAGAGTCGACTCCCGAAAACGAGGTGTCGGCTCCGAACCAGAGAATCTGTCAGCGCCCGAATTAGAGTCGGCTCTACAGAAGCCAGAGTCGGCTCTAATTGCCCAGACAGAACATCAAAATAAGAAGGTGTCGACTCCACAAACGAGGTGTCGACTCCACAATAGTTTCAGTGAAAAATTCAATTTCAAGGATCTGAAACTAATCAAATTAATCATCAAACTCTAGATAAGTGTTCCTTAACAATTGGGGAAACAATAAATCAACTTTCTAGATAAATTTCCTTATTGGACATAGAGGATTTTCAAGAAATTATAGAAGTCTAGATAGTTGTTGTCCTTAAGAGTTTCAGAAAATTATTCTAAAGGATCACAAACTCCTAATTCTCCTCTAAGATAGCAAAATCTCTCCTCACTCAAGGGTTTGGTAAAAATATCAGCTAATTGATCATTAGTATTAACATATTCAAGACAAACATCTTTGTTAGTTACATGTTCTCTAATAAAGTGATGTCTAATTTCAATGTGTTTAGTTCTTGAATGTTGAATTGGATTTTTAGTTAGATTAATAGCACTAGTATTATCACATTTAATAGGTATTTTATCAAGTGTGATACCATAATCTTCAAGTTGTCGCTTAATCCAAAGGATTTGAGCACAGCAACTTCCAGCTGCAACATACTCTGCCTCAGCAGTGGATAATGCAACCGAATTTTGCTTCTTGCTAAACCAAGAGATTAAGTTACTTCCTAAAAGTTGGCATACCCCACTTGTACTCTTTCTATCTAATTTACAACCAGCATAGTCAGAATCAGAATAAGCAATCAATTTTAAGGTTGAGTCTCTAGAATACCATAATCCTACATTTTTAGTTCCATTTAAGTATCTAAAGATTCTTTTAACAGCAAGTAAATGTGATTCCTTAGGATTAGATTGATATCTTGCACATAAGCAGACAGAAAACATGATATCTGGCCTACTTGCAGTTAGATAAAGAAGTGATCCAATCATACCTCTGTAATGCTTCTGATCTACTTTCTTACCTACTTCATCCTTGTCCAGCTTGCATGAGGGACTCATTGGCGTACCAAGAGGTTTAGCAGATTCCATACCAAATTTCTTGAGTATTTCCTTTGTATACTTTGTTTGGTTAATGAAAATTCCCGCTTTCTCTTGTTTGATTTGAAGTCCAAGGAAGAAGTTTAGTTCTCCCATCATGCTCATCTCGAATTCTCCCTGCATTAGCTTAGCAAATTCTTGACAAAGGAGATTGTTAGTAGCACCAAATATAATGTCATCAACATAAATTTGAACGATTAATAAATCCTTTCCTTTTCTTTTTAAAAACAAGGTTTTATCAACATTTCCTCTAGAAAAGTCATTTTCAATTAAAAATTTACTTAATCTATCATACCAAGCTCTAGGTGCTTGCTTTAAACCATAAAGTGCTTTGTGTAGTTTGAAGACGTGGTTTGGAAATTCATGATCTTCAAAACCAGGAGGTTGTTCAACATAAACTTCCTCATTTATAAAACCATTTAAAAATGCACTTTTAACATCCATTTGAAATAAGTTGAAATTCATATGACATGCAAATGCAAGTAGTAGCCTAATGGCTTCTAATCTAGCAACAGGTGCAAAAGTTTCATCAAAATCTATACCTTCTTCTTGATTATATCCTTTTGCAACTAGTCTAGCTTTGTTTCTAATTACTATGCCATTTTCATCTAATTTATTTCTAAATACCCATTTAGATCCTATTATAGGGTGATTTTTAGGTCTTTCAACTAGGGTCCAGACTTGATTTCTAGTGAATTGGTTTAACTCTTCCTGCATTGCTAACATCCAATAACTATCTTTCTCGGCTTCCTCTATAGTCTTAGGTTCTATATGAGATACAAATGCAAGATGATTATTGATATCTCTCATTGATGATCTAGTCCTTACACCTTGAGATGGATCACCTATGATTAGGTCTTTAGGATGACCATAAGCATATCTCCAATCTCTAGGTAGATCTTGATCATTTTGAACAGTATCAATACCATCATCCTTAGGTGAGTCATCATCCTTAACTTCAGGTTCTTGATCTGAAGATACATTTAATTTTTCAATATCTCTTTCAATCAAAGATGTATCTTCCTCATCATCAATTTTATCTGAACTTGATGCTAAAGACTCATCAAACACTATATGAATGGATTCTTCTACAACTAAGCTTTTCTTATTAAATACTCTATATGCTTTGCTAGATGTAGAATATCCTAGGAAGATACCTTCATCAGACTTTGCGTCAAACTTCCCAAGATTATCCTTACCATTGTTATGAATAAAACATTTACAACCAAATGCATGAAAATAACTTAAATTTGGTTTCCTATTGATCCAAAGTTCATAGGGAGTTTTCTTAAGGATAGGTCTAATTAGGGCTCTATTTAGAATGTAACAAGCTGTGTTTATAGCTTCCGCCCAAAAATATTTTGGAAGTTGGCTTTCACATAGCATGGTACGGGCCATGTCTTCTAAAGTCCTATTCTTCCTTTCTACAACTCCATTTTGTTGTGGTGTTCTAGGTGCAGAGAAGTTATGATGTATGCCTTTTTCAAAACAGAATTTTTCAAATAAGTGATTTTCAAATTCAGTTCCATGATCACTTCTAATAGACACTATGGTAGTGTTTTTCTCATTAGTGACTTTCTTAACAAATTTCATGAATATTGAGAAAGTCTCATCTTTGTGAGCCAAAAATATTACCCAAGTGAATCTAGAGTAATCATCTACTATCACTAGACCATATTTCTTTCCTCCTAGACTTGTGGTTCTAGTAGGTCCAAAAAGGTCCATGTGTAGTAGCTCTAGTGGCCTAGTAGTTGAAACAACATTCTTAGATTTGAAAGAAGTTCTTGTCTGTTTTCCAAATTGACATGCATCACATATTCGATTATTTTCAAAATTTAGACTAGGAATACCTTTAACTAAATCCATTTTCAATAATTTGGAAATTAGGTGTGTGCTTGCATGACCTAATCTACGATGCCATAGCCAACCAATCTCATTCATTTTAGCATTATCAGCAACTAAGCAATGATTACTTGGAGATAAATTACTCAAATCAATTAAGTACACATTGCCATAGCGTTTACCAACAAGAATAATGCTATTATCAATGGGATTAGTAACAGTGCAAACAGAAGCTTCAAAGGAAACCTTGAAACCTTTGTCACACAGTTGGCTAATACTTATTAGATTATGTTTAAGTCCATCAACATATAAAACATTATCAATATGAGTAGATGGAGTAATTTGAATCTTACCAATGCCCATGATATGGCCTTGACCATTATCACCAAAAGTAACTACTCCACCTCTTTTTGATTCAAGGGTGATGAATTGATCTTTGTCACCCGTCATGTGTCTTGAGCAACCACTGTCCAGGTACCATTTTCTTTTCAGTCTGATGGCTGCAAGACACTCCTGCAAAACATTTATGTCTTAATTTTAGGTACCCAAGCCTTCTTGGGTCCTTCATGGTTAGATGCATTAAACATTGTTCCTTTGGGAACCCAAATCATCTTTTTCTTTTTATGTGAAGATTTACACATATATGATTTATGTCCTTTGTTTCCACATTTAAAACAAGTAATGTTTAATGATTTTTCAGCATGTACAAAAATGTTCTTCAAAGATTTTTGCTTTTTAAGTGGATTATATCCTAATCCAGCTTTATAAAAATAGCCTTTTAATTTTCCAAAATCATATTAAGTTTGATAGAGCTTAGAGTAAATTTATCAACTATAGGCTTAAGTCTATCAACTTCATTTTTCAAACTTTCTTTTTCTTTTATCAAAAGTTCTTTATCAACAACATGCTTTTCATTTTCTAATGATAGTTTTTGCATTTGAGTTTTCAAATCTTTGTTCTTTGAACTTAGGTTTGCAAAATCATCCATTAATTCATAAAAAGCACTATGTAATTCATCAAAAGTGAAGTCATCAAGAAAACTCGGACTTACCTCATCATTGTCCGCCATGAAGCATAGATTGGCCATTTCACTCTTTTCTTCTTCTTCGGAACTTGTGCTTTCCGAATCACTCCATGTGGCCATCATTGCCTTCTTTTTGAACCTCCGGGTGCCTTTCTTTAGTTGAGGGCATTCAGATTTAAAGTGACCCGGCTTCTTGCATTCAAAGCAAATAACTTCCTTTTCTTTGCCCTTGTCCTCATCTTTTCTTGCAAAGGGCTTTTTCTTTTCAAACTTCTTCTTCTTCATGAATCTTTTAAATTTTCTTGTGATGAGTGCCATGTCCTCATCATCACTTTCATCCTCGGATTCATGAGGCTCTTCCATATATTCAGAAATCTTAAGAGCCATATTTCTCTTCTTCTTTGACTCATCATCATCAACATGTTGCTTGATTTGAAGCTCATGAGTCATTAAGGATCCCAACAGTTCTTCTAGGGGTAGTGTACTTAGATCCTTTGCCTCTTGTATTGCTGTCACCTTAGCTTCCCAAGTCCTAGGCAAGGAACGCAAGACCTTTCTCACAAGATCAGAATTATCATAAGATTTACCAAGACTTTTTAAACCATTAACTATGTCAGTAAATCTTGTAAATATATCAGCAATAGATTCACATGCATCCATTTTAAACAATTCATATTTATGAACTAGCATGTTAATCTTGGATTCCTTGACTTGATTTGTTCCCTCATGGGTAACTTCAAGTCTATCCCAGATTTCCTTAGCAGAAATGCAAATAGATATGCGATTGAATTCATTTGCATCTAATGAGCAGTATAAGACATTCATTGCTTTGGCATTGAGTTGTGCCAATTTTTATCATGTTCATCCCATTCCGTTTCCGGTTTAGGAATCTCCATGCCATTAACTCTAGCAGTGGGTGTGTGGTCCATTGACTATAATACTCCATAGATCATAGTCAAGTGCTTGAATGAATATTTTCATTCTAGCCTTCCAATAACCATAGTTAGAACCATTAAATAAGGGTGGTCTATTAGTAGATTGACCTTCGAAAAAGATGAACCAGCTTGAGTTGCCATGTGGATCTTTGACTCTTGATCGTTAGATCAAATCAAATGAGCACTAGCTCTGATACCAATTGTTGGTCCAGATAGCAACCCAAGAGGGGGGGTGAATTGGGTTTTTCAAAAATTAAACTCTTTTGAAAGATAAAAAATTAGATTCACAGATTTAAAACTAAGCAACTATAAATAGAGAGTTGAAGATAAAGAGACAATCACGGCAAACACAATAGATTTTATAGTGGTTCGGTGTACCTACACCTACGTCCACTCCCAAGTACCTCTTGGGTCCACACTATAATCAAACTGATTACAGCAGAGTTGTTTTGCAAGCTCACAACTCAAACTTGTTGTTTTCCCGGGTGCACAACGAACCCAGCTGGTTTTCAAGGCTCACCAGCACAAAACCTAAAACCACAAGCTAATGCTTGCACAAGGCTAACAGCCTCAACTGAATCAATCACCAGATTGACCCAGCAAACAGTATTTGATTTTACAAAAGTAAACTGCTCCTTCAATGAGCAAATATACAATAATGAAACAATAAATAGAGATTAGGAACCAAAGCCTGATTCGAAGATCTTGGTGGCTTCTTCCTTCTGTTCCTTTGAATGGATCTTCCTTTGAATATGCTCTTGAGGCTCAGAAGATTGAAAAAACTAGGGCTTCTTCCTTCTCTTGAGATTTCTTCTAAATAGAACAGCAAAGGCTTGGAATCTCTTTCTCTTCTTTTGGGGAATGAGTATGATCTTTCCTTACAGGTTTTCCCTCTTTTCTTTTCTGATAGATCTCAAAGATTTTCTTCTCTCTTCTTTTCTTTTTGCCTCTTTTTTCTCTTTTCCTCTCTTGTTTTTTGGATGCAATCAACCCTCTTCTTATAGATCCGATTAATCCACAAATAGTGTGAAACTATCCGTTAGAAGCAAGTGAAAAAGGATTAGATCCATAAATAACAATAGCCGTTGGGATTAAAATAGATAAAGATAAAGTTTAGAGTCGTTCTGACAGTTCTGAGCCATGTCTGACATTCTGGAGTCGGCTCTGGCTTTTCTGGAGTTGGCTCTAACTCAAAATTATTTAATCCGCTCGATCTGGAGTCGTCTCTAACTTTTCTAGGGTCGACACAAAATTCTTCTGGAGTCGACTCTAGCAGTCTGGGAGTCGACTCTAAGTCGTGGCCTGAAAATCCAACGTTCTATTGTTTCTGATAGAGTCGGCTCTCACAGTCCTGGAGTCGACTCTAAGTTTGTGCCGTTTTCTGGAGTCGGCTCTGTGATTCCATGTGTCAACTCTAATATCTGCAGTCTTACCTTGACATTAGATTCAAACCAGAACTTGATTTTCCTTCTTGATTTTGATCATCGAATAGACTCTGAAAAACTTAATCAAAATCATTAGTAACATCAAATGTTATACTCAAATAGTTTTGTTAATCATCAAAATCCTCAATTGGGTCAACAATGTTTTTTCGCGAGCTAGCACTCCTGGGAATCTGATCATTTGGGGCTTCGCGTGGACGATACTAGAGGTCGGGTGATTGAACGGTTGTAGAGCATAAAAGGATTTACCAACTGCCCTTAAGGTAAGTGATATGATCCCTAGATCTTAAGGCATGATTAAAGGCAAGAAGTACGACTTCTTACCTTGAGGATAAAGATATGATCTTGATGATTTTATTTATATGCAGATTTTAGATCAAGTGATCCTATATATAAGGCAAATATATGATCTTGATGCATATTAGATAGATTAATATGTAATCTTTTAGTTTCTGCATTGATAATAGTTATCAAATTTTAAAATATGAATGCCTCGGAGTTTATTTCTCCCTACAATACCACTCGGCCCTGACATGGCGGTGCCCCCAAGTCTTTCAAGTCCCTAAGGCTCCGTAACCGGTCGAGTTGCCCCTCGCAGCGGTTCTTAAACCCCTGAGGTGGTTCAAAAGGACCTCGATGGCATCGCGGCCCATGGGACACCACTCGGCCCCGGCACGGCAGTGCCCCTGAGTCGTTCAAGTCCCTAAGGCTCCGTAACCGGTCGAGTCGCCCCTCGCAGCTGTTCTTAAACCTCTGAGGCGGTTCAAAAGGACCTCACCGGCATCGCGGCCCATGGGATACCACTCAGCCACGGCACGGTGGTGCCCCTAAGTCATTCAAATTCCTAAGGCTTTGTAACCGGTCGAGTCGCCCGTTGCAGCGGATCTTAAACCCCCGAGGCGGTTCAAAAGGACCTCGCCAGCATCGTGGCCCATGGTATACCACTCGGCCCCGGCACGGTGGTGCCCCCGAGTCGTTCAAATCCTTAAGGCTCTGTAACCGGTCGAGTCACCCCTTGCAGCAGTTCTTAAACCCCCGAGGCAGTTCAAAAGGACCTCGCCGGCATCACAGCCCATGGGATACCACTCGGCCCCGGCACGGCGGTGCCCCCGAGTCGTTCAAATCCCTAAGGCTCCATAACCGTTCGAGTCGCCCCTCGCAGCGGTTCTTAAACCTCCAAGGAGGTTCAAAAGGACCTCGCTGGCATCGCAGCCCATGGGATACCACTCGGCCCCAGCACGGCGGTGCCCCCGAGTCATTCAAATCCCTAAGGCTCCGTAACCGTTCGAGTCGCCCCTTGCAGCGGTTCTTAAACCCTCGAGGCGGTTCAAAAGGACCTCTCCGGCATCGCGGCCCATGAGATACCACTCGGCCCCGGCACGGCAGTGCCCCCGAGTCGTTCAAATCCCTAAGGCTCCGTAACCGGTCGAGTCGCCTCTCGCTGCGGTTCTTAAACCCCCGAAGCGGTTCGAAAGGAACCCGATGACTCTCAACCCTCAGATTACCCTCCGAGGTTCAGGAGGCTTCTGAAGCCATGATTCTATCTCAACAGTCTCTAAAAGAGCTAGACATTCGTCCCGGCACCAGCCTTGAGCTCGCGCTCTAGTCTCATCCTAGTCAACCTTGCTCCGGCCCTTCCCATCAAACTCGATCTCGACACATCGCAACAGTCCGAAGATGGAATCTGTCGACAGCTTGACTAGAAAGGTGTGGTCCAGTTTCACACCGCCCCCGGTGCACTTCGCCTGCTAGTGCAACCTTCGGAATTAATCACCAAGGTACCCCCATGAGTTCGACGGCTCCGCGCCCGTTCAGGCGGACTCCTAAGTTCGCAGGTTCACCGTGCGCTCAGCCGCCGCAGAGATATACAACAAAGAGAAAGCTCAAAAGGCCCAAATGACTATGGCTGGCGTTAAGTTACCTCAACTACCTATAAGTCTATTCAGCGGTGCGAACTCCTACGAACCTTTTTGGGCGCCACCAGATACGAGTACCAGGATTTGCCGCGGCACTTTCAACACGCATGATGCCTTACAATGAGGGAACAAAAGATTCAGAAAATGGTTTTCTTCTCATTAATTGCTTTATAATGGTTACAAAATTCGACCTAGAGTCGAGTACAAGGGAAGAAGAAAAATACAAGATTTCCTAGGGCCCATTCGGCCCCGACTCCTCTCCGGCCTCTTCCTCCTCCGCCGTCTCCTCATCGCCAGGACCCTCAGGCTGAATCTTTTCAAGGTCGGAGCTACTGATATTGGGGATCGCAGACACTTTCTCCTTGCAAAATTTGAAGCCTTTTGTATAGGCATCGAAGCTAGCCTCCAAAACTTCCTATTCGAACTCCGCCGAGGCCTTAAAATCGGCGACGGCTTGGGTCACTTTGGCCTTGGCTTCCCGGATTTGTGCCTCCGCCTTGGCCTTGATCTCCCGGATCTACATCTCCGCCCTGGCCTCGACCTCCCGGATCCATGCTTCGGCGTTGGCCTCAGCCTCCTTGGCACGCGCCTCGGCTTCCCATGCCTTATTCTCCGCCTCCTCGGTGCAGGCTCTAGCCTCATGAGCATGGGCCTCCGCCCCGGCCCTCTCATGCCCGGCATCGACCGCCGCTGCCTTCGCTGCGGCAGCTCTTTCCATCACCGCACGAGCCTCGTCCGCCGCTGCGTCAGCCCGGCCTTCCGCGTGCTAGAGCTGGCGGTATAGCCCCTCTATCTCGGCCCTGGCCGAGTCCAGCCTAGACGAGACCAGGGACAGCTGGGCCATGGCCGTGGAGGCCCAGCCGCTCTCGACTTCGGCTCGGTGCTCTGCCTCCTTCAACCGGCCGCCAAGGTCCTCCTCTCGGGCCTTGGCCTCCTCCTGCTGCTAGGTCAGCTTCTCAAACAGCACGCGGGCCTGCCCTTTGTACTTGTTGGCCCACCCAATAGTAAGCGCAAGGGCCTCCCCTGTATGAGTTACCACCGCGCGGAGGGCCAAGGCCCCGTGGGCCAACTGCGCCAAGGAATCCCGTCAGCCACAGATCAACTAAAGTATACTAAAGGGAGATTGTGTTCGAAGGGTTACCTAGAGCACATTGACCATAACCATGTCTAGGAGGGCGGCGTGGGACTGCCGCCCTATCTCCTCCTCAGTCGCCGAGGTCTGCACCCTCGATAGCAAGGTGGCGGCCCGCCCAGCGTCGTCCATTATAAGCAACCTGGGCGCCGGCCTCGCTGGCCCTCCCAGCGGTTCGACCGGTGGCCGCTGTGCTGACCGGTGATCGGATTGCCGCAACAAGCTCCCCTTCTCAGCCTGAAGTTCGCTGGACCTCGTTGCCCTGGCCCTGGAGCTCCTGGTTGCAGACTCCTCTTCTCCGGCTGCAGGAGGCGCTCTCTCCGTCTCCGGCTCGATGGGAGCCGGAGGGCTTCTAACGATTGCCACCTGCCCCACCTTGGCCAAGTCGGCGGTGGCAGGGACTTCCTCCTCGAAATCCAAAATTACCACGGCTACCTCGGTGGCAGCCGGGATCTCCACCTCCTCCGTCTCGGCCCTGGCTGGCATGGGGACTACTCCTTCGGCCGGTGTCTCCTCAACCGGCTCCTCCATAGGTACCCCAGCTGGAGGGGCTTCAGATGTTTCGGCCGGTTCAGCGCAACCTCCCCTTCGTGCCCTCTTGGCCGGCCTCGCCTGCTCGGTGGTCGCCCGTTTCTTTTGGCACGCGAGGGCCTCAAATTTCTCCGCAGAAAACTTCATGGCTGCATAAAAAATAAAGTTTAGTACGCAAAAAGAAGAAAAAAAAAAGGAAAAATTTCTACAAAATGGGCAAAATCCACGTCCGACCAAGGGCAAGAAAGAAGGATTTCTATGCTCACCGACTGCCGGAGCCAACTCGGCCTCGTACAAGTTCTCCTCGGATAGGAGGTCCTTGTAAGAAGGGATCTGGGAGTTAGAGAAATGGCGGAAGAGCTCCCCATCCTTATCACTTACGGCCGAATTTTCATTGGAGCTAACATCCGGTTCCCTCCATTCAGTCCTCACTCCCTCTATATGGGCAAAAAGAAATCGAGACTTCCACCCCTAATTTTGGACGAAAGACCCAATGGGAGAGTCCTACCCGGCCTGGCGGTAAACACCCACCATGCCCCCTCACCCTGACGGCGGAGTTTGTAAAGAGCCTGGAATAAGGATAGGCTGGCTGCGGATCCCTGGAAATGGCAAAGGATGACGAAGGCACAGAAGATCCGAATCGAGTTCGGAGTCCACTACGCCGGTACTAACCTATACCTATTCAAAAGGTTCAAGGAAAAGGGATGGAAGGAAAGCCGCAGCCCGCACCTAAAAAACTCCTCGTACAGAGCAACTCGTCCTGAGAGGACGGAATTCACTCTATCTTTAGGGCCTGGTGCGGACAAACGGATGAAATCTAGGACCTATACATAGTCCTAATGGCCTCTACCTCCTCGGGAGTTATGGTGGATGCAATCCCTCCCGGCCCCGCCCGGGTCAAGGCTAGTTACCGGAGGGGACGCCGGGCGGCGGAAAGAGATGGGAACTGCTCTCACCGGGGAGGAAGACGGGTCTACTACTGGTTTCTTACCCTCTTTAATGACTTTACGGTCCATGGATCAAAGGTTGAAGGTAAAAAATGAAAACTAACCTGTGAATGTTTTAAGGAGACGAAAGCTGAAGGTCTCGGGTTGCAAGGAAGCTCGAGAGGGAAGAAGGCAGGAGAGCAATGGCAGTATAAAACTCTCCCCCTAGTCCCGGAAGGTGCCTTTTATACCCCAATTTCAAATGCCCCGCCCTAGGAATGGCCACGTGGCCCTCGCCTATTACGCCGCATCCCAAAGCGCCGGCCATTTTGCCCACGATCGAGGTGCCCCACCTCGATTCCACCAAGGAGCGGAGTCTCCGGCCAATAGTAATGCTTGAAGAACGGAGCAGCAATGATGACTCGTATCTTTTTCCCATCCTCCGAGGAGCACCCCCCTCAAATCGTCCGGGACTGACGTCAACGCCCACCTACCGCATGATTACGGAAGATCTTCGAGGCGACGTCGCTTCGGGAAGGTGCGCCGATTTGCCCGCCATTTAAAGCGCCTAAAGTTAGTTGTCATAGCCTTTGAATTTTGGCTTTCCTTTCGCCCAAAGGGCGACTGGCGCATGGCCCTTCGCGCTCAGGAGGGGGGGCATTTGATGTGACTAGTGATGTGGCTAAAAAAGCCACAGGAGTAATCATGGCAAAATCAACCACATGGCACAAGGGCAGCCCCGGCGGCCCCGGCTTCTCCAAGGTATGTCGTGGCGGCCCCGACCTCCCCAGGTCGGCCCCAGTGGCCCCGGCTTCTCCAGAGCGCGCTGTGGCAGCCCTGACCTCCTTAGGTCGGTCTCGTCCGCCTCGGCTTCTCCAAGGTGCGCCGTGGCGGCCCCGACCTCCCCAGGTCAGCCCCGGCTTCTCCAAGGCGGGCTGTGGCAGCCCCGACCTCTTCAGGTCGGCCCCGGCGGCCCCGGTTTCTCCAGAGCGCTCCGTGGCGGCCCTAACCTCCCCAGGTCGGTCCCGTCCGCCCCGGTTTCTCCAAGGTGCGCCATGGCGGCCCCGGCTTCTCCAAGGCACACAGTGGCGGCCCTGACCTCTCTAGGTTGGCCCCGGCAGCCCCGGCTTCTATAGAGCGCGTCGTGGCGGCCCCAGCTTCTCCAAGGCGCGCCGTGGCGGTCCCGACCTCTCTAGGTTGGCCCCGGCGGCCCAGGCTTCTCCAAGGTGCATCGTGGCGGCCCCGACCTCCCCAGGTTGGCCCCGGTGGCCCCAGCTTCTCCAAGGCGCGTCGTGGCGGCCCCGACCTCTCTAGGTCGGCCCCGGCAGCCCCGGCTTCTCCAGAGCGTGCCGAGGCGGCCCCGTCCTTCCTAGGTCGGTTCCGTCTGCCCTGGCTTCTCCAGGGTGCGTCGTGGCAGCCCCAACCTCTTCAGGTCGGCCCCGGTGGCCCTGGTTTCTCCAGAGCGCGCCGTGGAGGCCCCCACCTCCCCAAGTCGGTCCCGTCTGCTCCGGCTTCTCCAAGGTGCGCCGCGGCGGCCCCGACCTCCCTAGGTCGGCCCCAGCATCCCCGGCTTCTCCAAGGCGCGCCGTGGCGGCCCCGACCTCTCCAGGTCAGTCCCTGCAGCCCCGGTTTCTCCAGAGCGCGTCGTGGCAGCCCCGACCTCCCCAGATCGGCCCCAGCGGCCCCGGCTTCTCTAAGGCGCGCCGTCACGGCCCCGACCTCTTCAGGTTGGCCCCGGTGGCCCTGGTTTCTCCAGTGCGCGCCGTGGCGGCCCCGACCTCCCCAAATCGGTCCTGTCCGCCTCGGCTTCTCCAGGGTACGCCGTGGCGGCCCCGACCTCTTCAGGGCGGCCCGGTTTCTCCAGGGTGCGCCGTGGCGGCCCCGACCTCTCCAGGTCGGCCCCGGCAGCCCGGCTTCTCCAAAGCGCACCGTGGCAGCCCCGACCTCCCCAGGTCGGCCCCGGCGGCCCCAGCTTCTCCAAGGTACGTCGTGGCGGCCCCATCCGCCCCGACTTCTCCAAAGTGTGCCGTAGCGGCCCCAACCTCCCTAGGTCAACCCCGGCGGCCCCGTCTTCTCCAAAGCAGGCCGTGGCGGCCCCGACCCCTTTAGGTCGACCCTGCGCCTGCCAAAACCACCAACCGTCTGACCCGCTCAGACTGGCATCTTCTGACCACGCTGTTGATGGGACCAGACCCACCTACCAGCCGATTCCGCCGACTGATGGGACTTGGCTCACCAACCGCTGGCCCTCCCTCTCTGATGGGACAGGACCCATCAACCAGCCCAAGCTCACATAACCCCCATGTGTCCCGCAGACATTTCTCCTCGTGGAATGTCATGCGTCCGAACCCATGCAGATTTCAACTGCCTATAAAAGGGTAAGTCCACAAGAGATTCAAGTACGCTAACATAAGTAGTCTTTTCACTTTTTCACCCAGAGCAACTCCATTCTTAAGGATTCTCTGGACCTAAAAGGGCTCTTTCAAGCTCTTCTTCGGCTGTGATCTCGATCACTGACTTGAACGTTGAAGGGTCCCCACCGAAGAACTCCTTCGGTCTTAGAACTTCTTGCAGCTCGTTCGGCTACCCAAAAATCTTGTCAACTATCAGATCAAGTTTTCTGACACTCCACATCTGCGGTCGTGCGTCATCAGGTCTAATGGCTTTTGTTTCGACAAGCGCTTACTTGGTTCCAGCTGCTTCCCATGGCTCTCCCAGCACAGCACCACTGGCGGCACCAGCTAACGATGTGGTGATTCCAGTAGTGCCTTCAATAGTGGCCCTTCTAAGTAATTAGATGTAATCAACCTCTCTCTCATTTGTGCAATATTTGCATCATTATGGTTGGCAGTGCTCCCACTTTTTCCCATCACAAAATAATAGTAATAATAATAATATTCATATGCTTTAAGCACTAGCAAATTGAATTCATACAGTTTAAAATATTATACTTAACTATTATTATTTTAAAAGCTATCAAATTACATCCATATGATTGATATATAACATTTAAATATTATGTATTGTAAATACTATTAAATTGCATACATGTGGAAGTTTAAACATATTAAGTAAAGGTTGAATAGATTTAAAATATATAAGTGGTTAAGGTTGAATAGATTTAAAATATATAAGTGGTTAAGTATTGCATTTCAAATTATATGGAGATCATTTAATAATACTTAAATCGTATGATAATAATTTATATTTTATTAAAAATAATTGTTGGTAGTGCTTCTCTGAAAGGTTAAAAATTATATATCATAATCGAAATGTGTCATATAAGTGCTCTCGGACTCGTTAGTTTCCTGCTTCTAAGCTAGAAAGGCAAGGGATGTTCAACTACACTATTTTGATGGATTTGGAGGGGAACGAATTGTATTCCAAAATAAACCTTTTAACTCAAAATGGGTTGTCTGACAAGCTATTGGCTAAGCCAGAAAGTTTGTTCAATCTACCAATTTACTTGCTCCTAAAGAATCGAGCATCCGGACTCCTCTCCACAATAGTACATGGGATCTTTGTCCAACTAATTTCTTGATTGCCTCTTCAATCAAATTATATTAAGCTGAATTTTGATGAATCAATTTATTCGGCTAATGCTAAAACAATAATCTTATATCATTGTAGGCATACTCTACTTGCATTAGTTATTCTTTTTTAAATTTTATCAGTTTTTATCATAGAATTAACTGGTGCTTGGTACAGCCGGGTTGAGAGCAGCTATTCATATCTTCGAGAATAAAAACCTTATCCTTAAGGCAATTCAACTATTATTGTGTCCTAGATCAATGGCCAATCAAACTATCAGCATTCTTGCTTGCAAGCCTTTATATGATCATTTCTTCCATTCCAGAGTTTACATGCTTACATATTTAGAGGCCAATTAGGCAGCAAACTATTTGGTTAATTAGGCTGTAACACAGAAGGAAATTAGTTGGTGGATCACTGATTTTTCTTAGCTTACTCAGCTTATTACTGCTGAGTGAGTGCGTGAGAGAGAGAAAGAAAGGGATATATATATATATATACATATATACATATATACATACATACATATACACATACATACACATACATATACATACATATATATGTATACATATATACATACATATATATATATATATATACATACATACATGTATATACACATATACATATCCATACATACATGTATACATACATATACATATGTATACATACATATACCTATGTATAGATACATATGTATGTATGTATAGATACATATGTATGTATATATATATATATACATACATACATATATACATACATATATACACACATATACATATACATATATATACATATAGGCATGGGCACTGGGCCGTGTCGTGCCAGGCACGGCCCAGGCCCGTCGTGCCAGAAAAATTACCGTGCCGTGGCACGGCCCATTAACAAGTGGGCCGTGCCAGGCACGGTCCACTAAAAAAAAGGCACGACCCACTAAAAAAAATTCAAATTCGGCACGGCCAGTGACCCATCAAGAAATGGGCCACGGGCCATGCCTGGCACGGCCCAGCAGGGCCACGGGCCGTGCCTGGCACGGCCCAGCAGGGCCGTTTTGGCATGGCCCAGCAACGGCTTTACTGGGCCGTTTTGGCACGGCCCAGCAACGGCCCTGCTGGGCCGTCCTGCTGGGCCATTTTGTAGGCCGTGCCATGGCATGGCCCACAAGGGCCGTACCATGGCACGACTAGTGCCAGGAGCATACTGTGCACCTAGGCACCAGCCAGCTGATCCAAGCCATGATTCTGATCGGCGATGATGGATCCGACGATTGTGATCGATCTGATCGGAGATGATCCGACGGTTGCGATCGATCCATGCCATAATCTTGATCGACGATGATCGATCCGACGGTTGCGATCCATCCGATCAGCGATGATCCAATGGTTGCGATCGATCCAAGTCATGATCCCGATCGGCGATGATCGATCGGACCATTGCGATCAATTCGATCGAAGACGATCCGACGGTTGCGATTGATCCAAGCCATGATCCCAATCGGGGATGATCGATCCGACAGTTGCGATCCATCCAATCGGCGATGATCCGATGATTGCGATCGATCCAAGCCATGATCCCGATCGACGATGATCGATTGGATCGTTGCAATCAATCCGATCGGAGACGATCTGACGGCTGCGATCGATCCAAGCCATGATCCCGATCGGGGATGATCGATCCGATGGTTGCAATCCATCCAATCGGAGACGATCCGACGGTTGCGATCAATCCAAGCCATGATCCCGATCGGCGATGATCAATCCAACAGTTGCGATCCATCCGATCGGAGACGATCCGATGGTTGCGATCGATACAAGCCATGATCACGATCGATAATGATCGATCAGACTGTTGCGATCAATCCGATCGGAGACGATCTGATGTCTGCGATCGATCCAAGCCATGATCATGATCGGCGATGATCAATCCGACGGTTGCGATCCATCTGATCAGAGATGATCCGACGTCTGTGATCGATCCAAGCCATGATCCCGATCGGCGATGATCAATCCGACGGTTGCGATCCATCCGATCGGAGATGATTTGATGTCTGGATCAATCCAAGCCATGATCCCGATCGGCAATGATCAATCCGATGGTTGCGATCAATCCGATCGGAGACGATCCAACGGTTGCGATCGATCCAAGCCATGATCCCGATCGATGATGATCATCCAACAGTTGCGATCCATCTGATTGGAGACGATCCGATGGTTGCGACCGATCCAAGCCATGATCTCGATCGACAATGATCGATCGGACTATTGCGATCCATCTAATCGGAGATGATCCGAAGTCTGCGATCGATCCAAGCCATGATCCCAATTAGGGATGATCAATCCAACGGTTGCGATCTATCCCATTGAAGACGATCCAATAGTTGCGATCGATCCAAGCCATGATCCCGATCGGCGATGATCGATCCGACGGTTGCGATCCATCCGATCGGCGATGATCCGATGGTTGCGATCTTTCTATTTTTTCTTCTTACTTATTGTATTATGTTCTAGAGGTCAGGCCTAGCCCCCATCCCTTCTGTACCATTTTAATTTTAAATTAATAAACTAGTAGGGGTCTGTGCCAAACCCCCCACCATTATGGTGGCTTTATATTAATAAAATTTCTTTATTCCTAATAATTTTTTAATTTATCAAAAAAAATTATATTTTTTATAAATTTTTTATTTGAGCTGTGCATGGCCGGCCCATCTGGGCCTAGCACGGCCCAGGCCCACCTGGGTCGTGCCTGGCATGGCCCACCTGGGCCGGCACGGCACAGGCCCACCTGGGCCGTGCCTGGCACGGCCCACCTGGGCCCGCACGGCTCAGGCCCACCTGGGCCGTGCCAGGCACGGCCCAGGTGGGCCGTGCCGGCACGGCACGACGGGCCGGCCCAGGCCCGTCATGGGCCGTGCCATGCTGGGCCAACAGAAAAAATTTTCTGGCCCGGCACGGCTCGGTAAACTGGGCCGTGCCGGCACGGCCCGGTAAACTGGGTCGTGCCGGCACGGCCCATCAGGGCCTGGGCCGTGCCGTGCCATGGGCGGCACGGCCCAGTGCCCACCTCTATATACATACATATATATACATATATACATACATATATATATATATATATATATATATATATATATACATACATACATATATATACATACATACATATATACATACATACATATATACATACATACATATATATACATACATACATATCTATACATACATACATATACATATGTATACATACATATACATATGTATACATACATATACATATGTATACATACATATATATATATATATATATATACACATAGAGAGAGAGAGAGAGAGAGAAGGGGTGGGGTAGCACTTAGCTTCTTTCTATTTCTTTCCTCGACTTCTTTTCTTTCTTTCCTGTGGTTTTCCCTTCTTATTGGTAACAACAAGGGTTTAGTTCTGAGATAATGTGTTAATCATGGTAAACTACATGTAAAGAAAATTTCGCAAAACAATGTCACTTATAATAATTATTATTTGTCACTGAAAAATAAAATAATGACTCCTAACAGAAGTAATAAAATGGTAATAGTTTTATACAACCATTATTATTTTAAATGTACAAAGCTATCGCAATGAAATAACAATCAAACAGTCAACTGTTTCTTTAACGCCCATTATTGATGAATATAACCTGGAAGAGCAATATTAGCAAGTGCCTTTTCATGCGCGCAAAAAATTCTACTGTCATATATCACATGTGAATTGGCCATCTCAATGGGAGCTAACAAGCTTCTGATTGGAGGAATAGGATGCTTTTAAGTTGATGCAAGGCTGACAGAGTGGCAGGCACCATTGGATGCTTAGCACCTCAGACATTTTGCTACCAGAATGAACTGAAGCTTGCCTGGCTCCTTATAATGCCGTTGATACTTTAAACCTCTTTTAAAAGACCAATGACGACAACATCTGAAATTGAAATATCTCTGCTCTTATATCAATCCTTGATGGTTTCCCCATAACAGAAAAGCTCCCATGAAATATACAACTGGCAGCTGTGCACTTGGATTACAGGTCGTGGAGCTGAAGCTTTTAAAGTTCAGATCGAAACTGGATTTGAACCACCGCAAGGTTCTTCATCATGCCATCGTACAAATTTGGCATCTACCTCCACCTTCCTGCTTTGCTAATCAAGAAAATTGTGGCTGTTGTGCTGTAGAATGATTAAGACTCAGACAAGTTACCCTGCCTTCCTATTATTTCCATTTCAGTGATGCAAGTCAAATCCAGCTTCTTCATCTTCGAAACTCCATTCCTGCTGTGGAAGAATGCCTTCAATGTGATCTTCTCAAACGTTCTTCTTGGTCTTGACCTTATCAAGGCGTGCTTTGCGAACCGCTTGTTGGATCTGCCTCTCATGCTCTTTGAGAAGCTCTTCAAGGTTTCCTCCTGGCGGCACCAATGGTCCAGAGTAGTGGATTCTTTTCTTCTTTGCACCATAGCCCTGAATCAGGCAAGCAATTTAGCATGAGAATTCAAGAAGCATGAAGACTAGATGCTTGTTATCCTAAAAGCTCCAAGCTCTAGCATGCAGCAAATTTGGACCTAGGACACATGTTTTGCTGATCGACTCTGGCAAATGTGGCCAGTAATGCAGTTTGTATGGACCAAAAATGCTTGTGCTACTGGTTATATAATGAATGAACATGGCTCTTCAGTCATGTTTCAGGACCATGTATTTCTTTAAGCTTGCTGGGAAATATTTCTAGCTTTACATCTGGCCAACTGAGTTCAAACAGACTCGGTGGTACATTGGCTGAGGTCATAATTTTCTAAGGTTCACATTCCATAATCTAAGCATGTGAAAGCTTAATTCTCAGGTTTATAGCTTCAGCAATTGACAAGTGGATCGATTGTCTTTCAGATGTCAACATGAAAATAATGTGCTGATAAAATTTACCATTGCTGCTGAGTCCCTTCCTCCAACTCCATAATTTTTCTTATGAGTGGAAGAAGGCCTGTCAAACCTCTGCTTCTCAGAAGGCTCAGTAACATCAAGCCGGTTGTATCTTGAGTTTGAACTGCCTTTTGCTGCCACTGAAGCTGGGAAGTTGGAGGAGTCAGCACCAGATTGAGGCCTATAAGATCTCTGTGTCCTTAGTTGAGAACCATTTGGCACCCTTGCAGAGCTGTAAGAACGGGCAGGAATCATCCTGTTCTCATCTTTATTGACCATTTTAGTCCATGAGTTTCCATGTGCAGCAGGATGACCAGATTGAGGGAAGCCATTCTCTGCTCTTGCAGGAGGGTCAAGTGGGAATTCATCTGCACAATCTTCCAGTGGACTGAACTTCTCACTGGCGCTTTTGGGATTTGCCTGTGATTGCTGGTTCTGCACCAGTGGAAAAGCAAATCAATTGTGAAAATCAAGCCTGATAGCAACTTCCTCAGTATGGTTGCTCCTACTAACTGATGATGAGAGAAAAACTGGGCTTGTTGTAATGTGAATGAGAGAGTGAGTGATTGAGTGAGAGAGAGAGAGAGAGATGCAAATTCTTTTTTGGTTCTCCATGTTAACATGAAGCTGTAACCGATCCAGAAGCTAAATATGATTATCAATAGATGTTATTCCTCAAGGAGTTTTAAGTAAAATTTCGATTATTTTATTTACATGACTGTTAAGATAATGAATAACTGCATAATTACAAATTGCAATGATACCTGATGTTCCAATGGCTCTTGCTTTCCTCTGGATTCTCCTCTTTGCCTGTAAAGATATATAGCATGAGAGTTGAATGGTTTCAAACTCAACAGAACAGGCACAAATATAACAAGTCTATAATCTTAAATTCTTAACTGAGAGATGTTCTATAAGTTTCTTCCAAGAAAGAAAGCTTTCCATAAATAATTAATGTTGGCAATGACACAGTACCTCCTAGCTTTCTTATCCTGAAGTTTTGCATCATACACCTTGCTTGGTAGATATTTGGGCAAGCTTGAAGGATCACAAGCAAGTGGCTTTGATCTGAAGAACTGAAACGTAAAAGTAAAGGTCAGTGATCACAATAGTATGAATCAGAGTGACAACATGCGAAACATTAAAAAATTACATGTGTGTGTAGAGAGAGAGAGAGAGAGAGAGAGCAAGTATGCGCTTGACTTAGCTACACTTGAGAGAGGATTTTTACTCAAATCTGATCAGGTTTATATTTAGATGATTGAAGTCATATATCAATGATCCGAGCCACTAAATTTGATCTAGTATCTCTAAAATACTTACACACCAAAAATTATATAATTTAAAGATCCCTAACCTATGTATCAAGTAGTCAAAATTTGGACTGATTAAATAATACAAAATAATACATGCTTTTTTGACCTCATGATGTATGGACTAGAGATCTCTAAATCATACGATTTTTGATATGTAAGCATTTTAGAAGTTGAAGATCACAATCAATAGATTAGATAATCGATGTGAGACCTGTATCATTGAAATCTAAACTTGACCAAATCTAAATAGAGATAAATTCTTTTGGAAAATAATCAATGATTATATTTGAAAGAAAAAAGCATGCAGTCTTGGACAAACAAAATTCTTGCTCTACCATAGCATCTTGTAATGTGCTTCCCAAGTTAAGAATAAGACAATGCCAAAAAGATTCCTATAGTGAGACCGTATGAAGGTCGCTCCCAAGTTAAGAAAATTAGAATATTAGAAGCAGAAATAGTTGTATCAAATCAATCTTACAGAATGATATTTAGTGAGGAATTATTGGTAGTAGTATATTCACTCGCATTACAAAATTCTGCAAAATATATAGGACAAACCCAAAATTTAATACATAGAAGCATTCCAGACTAAGTTCAAGAAGATAACACTGATTTAAATGTCAAGTTACAGAAAATCAGAACTTACTTCACTGTTGAGGGCAGATGCTGCTGTTCCTCGATTCTCTGGTTCTACTGCAAGCAGGGAGTCCAACAGAACCAATGCTGAAGGGGGAAAATCCTTAAATGTCTCAGCAAAACAGCGTCGGTATTGGTTCTGAGGTTTAAACATAGTTGCATGAGGCAACTTTGATTTCATCCAGTACTCATTAGACGGCGACCCACACAGCTTGAAAATCTTGTGCAGTTGCTCCACCTAAGAGTGGCTTAGCCGCCAAGGATTAGATGAGGATGACTATTGCTAAAACGGGCAGACATAGAGAGGAGGAGAAACTCTTTTATGATAAAAAGATGAACATTTGTTATCACTGTTATCCATCTACAGATATTAATTTTTTTAAAAAAAAAGAATATTGGAAATAAGTAACAGAAAAATATCTTAACTAGCTTCCTGATCTAATAACTAGGCATCTGCAGAGAGAGGGTATACCTCAGTTCTTCCTGGCATAATTGGCTTCCCAGCAAGCAATTCTGCAAGGATGCAACCAGCACTCCATAAATCAACAGCACCGTCATACTCTGTAGCACCCAGCAAAAGCTCAGGAGGACGATACCACAGAGTTACAACACGACTTGTTAGCGGCTGTTTGTGATCAGGATTGAAAATTGTCGCAAGGCCGAAGTCTCCTATTCTAAGGATGCCATTGTTGTTAATAAGAAGGTTTGAACACTTGATATCTCGATGCAAAACGCCATGACTATGGCAATGCCCAAGGCCATGAAGTAGCTGTTTCATATAACATTTAACCTGAAATTCAAAGGAAGATTGTCTAAATGAGTATGTCAGAAAATTAAAACTATGTTAGATGGATCTATAAAGGGTTAAGAGAATTGTGAAACAATTTATCGGAGAGAACACCTGTGGTTCTGTAAATTTGATCCCGGGTATTGCTGCTAGTCCAGCAAGATCATGCTCCATATATTCGAATACAAGATACAAGTTGCATGACATTCGTGATGTAACTATACCTTCGAGCTTTATAACATTTGGGTGATCAAGTCTACGAAGAATATAAATTTCCCTTGCCATAAAGCGGACACTTTCAGGATCCATATTAACAAATCGCACTTTCTTGAGTGCAACAATTTTGCCAGTTTCAAGGTCACGGGCTCTGTACACATGACTGTAAGTTCCTTGTCCAATCTGCAAAGATAATTCATGAATAATAATAATAATAAAGATCAAATGAAATTTCCAATAGTCATTAGCCAGTACCAGAACAAATTCTTGAACATGACTAAATTCAAGCCCTAATTATCATGGCAAAAAAAAAAAAAAAAGAATCAAATCTTTGTATACCGAACGAACATTAGCATTAACACCATCAGTATTACAATAATAATTTAAAAATAACACATTAACCATCAAAGGTTGAAATAATGAAACAAAGAATGACAGTTCTATTGATGTCTATTACTTTTGCCTATATTATTTATTCTATTGCAAGCAAGTGAAATTTCACTAAAAGAAATTTCAGCAGCAAAATACTAAGGAATTACAGTGCACATCTAACCAGTTACTGATTACATCATGACTTCTTGTGACTTGGTTCAGAGGAGATATGCATTAATTATATCAATTTCACAATAATGAGATTAGGCGCTTAAGAATCTATACTTTAGATGTTTCCATATATATGTTCTACGAGATAACCAGAGTCAAAACAAAGGAATCAGAGTAAAAAATAACAAAAATCGTAGCTGACAAGGATAGCATGCTTTCTCTAATACATACGAAGACTAAGAATGAAAGAACAAACGACCAAATAATGGGTCAAGAGACATTATTAAATCATGAAAACAGAAGGAGAAAACAGTCGTAAAAAAAAAAATAATAATAAAGAAGAGACCTTATCTAACTTCTCAAATGAATCTGCTCTCCGAGGTAGCCAGCCCTTTACTGCTTCCCCTGCCACGGATGTGAGCCAAGAAGGCCAACCCGCTGCTACGTGCTCCCCCGAGAACCCATTGGGCACATCAACAATCCCCAAATTTGCCTCCGACTCATCACCACCGACCGTCGAAGCCTTCTTCTCCCCCACATCCAATGTCCTGCGCGCAGTGGTGACTGCATTGTGATATGGCGTTGTGCTCGGCCTTGCAACAACCACCTCGGCAACTGCTGTCACAACCTCCTCCTCTTTCTTCGAGAGCGTGACGATTCGCTTCAAGGAGTTGCTCAGATCATTCGGCTGGGTCTCACCATCCTCATCTGTGCTAATACCTTTGGAGCAAATGCAGCCCATAAGCCAACCTAAACAACACCCTCTTCCTTCGGCGTTCAAGCTTCGACACATTAAGTTTGGCAACGGAACTGCGTTGTTGTTCGACGCTCAAAACCTTCAAAATACCCAAAGATTATTAAAGAAAGAAGTATTCAACGCATTCAAGACGAACAAGCTCTAAAAACGCCTCAAAATTGAAATTTTCTACGTCCGATGTATCGTAAAGTTTAGAACTTTTCCAGATTCTTCTAGAACTCGATTTGAACAAGAGCCACTCCTTCAAATTGAATAATAAAAAAAAATGTACAAAATCTCAGAAACCAAAGATCACCAACCACAAAAAATGGGTCAAAGACCAATCTTTGATGGAAACAGAGAACTAGAACCAACAGGAGTCTCAAGAAATGAATCCAAAAGCCAGACAGCTATCCAGATCAAGACCAGAACCCGAAACAAGGACTCCGACCGGCATTTCTTGTGTTCGTTTTGATTCATCAATTTTCTTTCGGCGAATTCCTCCCCCTCGCCTCCCCACCCTCTTTCTATTTTCGGCAAAACGAATCGAGGAAAATACGGACAGGGATGCCAGCAAAGGACATAGAAATCAGCGAAATTAAAAAAAGAAAACATAAACTTAAATTTTTGAAAGGAAATATGAGTCGTTCCAGCAAGGACGAAGAGAGAGAAAGGGGGAAAAAAAAAAACAGAGGGTTTGTCGGAGCCATGGCGCTAAAAGCCCGCCCGGCCGACGGAATTTTTGTTTTTTCTGGCCGCTAGCCTGTCCAGAGCCGAGCCAACGCTGAAATAAGTAGGATTCAAGAGAAAGAAAGAGAGAGAATTTTCAAGACTAATTCCAAAAATATCGGGGAAATTCTTTCGTAAAAATTATATATATATAATCAAAGAGAGAAGGTGTGTTAGAGTGGAACGCGACCAACGATGTTGGAGGGATAGAGAGGGGGGGGATTCTCCTTCCACGTGGCATTAGAGGCGGTCTCAGTCATGGGTCGCCGACTGACATGCGCGCCAACTGCTTCGTGATCAAACTACTTCTCGGCCGTCTGATCCGTTGAGATTGTAACGGTCGAGTGAGAAACCGTTTTGCGGAAGAACTTTGCGCTAACCTGAAACTTATTGCTGATATCTTAAGCTTGCTTGCGTTTTCTTATTATTTTTTTTTTTTTTGATTCACCAGCCATGTCAGCCTCCTCTGATGCCTCGCAAGAGTTGAAAAAAATGTAAGAATGGAACAGTTATGCAAGCATCCAGCCCACTGCTCTTAAGTTTCAATTTTTAAATAATATTTTTTAAAAAAAAATTAAAAAAAAAGTTTCCTTAAGAATATCCTTTGCATTCTAAATAATCTTACTAAAATGATAATAGTATTATTGAAAAATTTTATTTAATTCATGATAATCTATTTTAATAATCTGAGATTATCATTTTGATAATTAGATATAAAAATTTAAATAGTAATATCTGATTCTTAATAATTTAAAATTATCACTAATCATGATAATTTAATTTTTTTATAAAAGATGGATATTTGATATTACTAAGTCTAGTAACCTTAAATTTAGCTCTTAAGTTCCATATAATTTTTAACAACACTTAATCTGATTATATATTTAATTTATATTAAACTATATTTAAATATTTAATTTTATATTTTTTATTAATATATATATATATATATTTATATTAATATTAAATTTAATATTAATATGATATTTAATATTTCAAACACTATTATATATTATATAACAATATGTAGATGTTAAATTTTAAATTATTAATATTTATGTTCTTCTTGCATGTTAAATTATTACATAATATGTTACTAAATATTTATATATTAATATATATTATATTATATATATTGAATATTTATAATAACTAAATATATATTATTTTAAAATAAAAAACCTTGATAAAAAATTGTATTGTAGCAAAAAAAAAGGGCTACTTTAAAATAAAATGATTTATAATAAAATTTAAAAATATGATGAATTAATTATTGTATTTTTTTATATCTTTTATTTTTAAGAATCTGATTAATAAGTGTACGATTATCATGAATATGAGATTTCTGCTAATAATACATTAAAATTATTTTAAATGTTCTAGATTATAAATTTAAAAATTAAAAGAAATGAAGGAGATGAAAAGGAGAGGAGAGGAGGTGAAGTTATTGTGCCATGGCTTCCATTTGCCATGTACACTTGGCCAATAATGAAAAACTAGCCACCATCACTTAAGGCAAACCAAGTCATTATTACTAGGATAATGAGTTAATTTAGGAACATAATCATCTCTATTTAGAGAACTTTGCATTGCAATGCCACTGTTAACCGAGTTAGCTGGTGGAGACTGAGCAGATTCTTCTGATCTCAACCAATTTTCGTTGTTTAGTTCTTACACGGCTACATCTAGGCCTTCCCTCACTCTACATCCATCTAAATCTTTCTTGCTTTCTTTTGGCCTAACCTAAATTCATGCATCAAATTAATCATATAGCTGTCTCAAAGTCGAGCTCATGGCCCATTAGCATGTGGTAAGTATGCAACTATGACTAGATTTGGTCATAAGATTAATTCCCGTATATAATTATGCTGTAAGCAGTAAAACTTCTGCTAAACAGGCAGTTTAAATTAGACGTAAACATACAATGAAAGTAGTGGTTCTGCCAATATTTATCGAATGACATCAAGGTGCCCAATATATACCCCTTCGAAGTGAAAGAACAAGGAATTCACATACATGAGGCTGATGCAGAAAATATACCTTATGAACTCATTAAAGTCTTCTAAGTTTACAGCACCTTCATGAGGAATTGATAAGAATGTCTATGAAGAGCTGAAAGCCCTTGAAGCTGCATAAATAAAGTCCAAGAAACCTGTCCCCTTAAGGAGACCTTTCCCAGTTAAAAGCTCAAAATCTATCAATAGCAGGAAGCCAATTATAGCTGCCTTTCCATTTATCAATTCATTCTTTCCCGTGAAACCAAAACCTTCAAGATCCTCGTCAACTACCATTCTCACCTGAAATACATCAAGAAATCGGAAAAAATGTAAAAAAGAAATGAAAAAGCATGAAGCATTTGAAGAAAGAAAAGATAAGAGATGTGGCACATTCAATAACTCTATTAAACTATACACTTGTACATGCACACACACAAACATGGGCTAACATTCTCGCTATTATTATTACTATCATTTGATGATCAAGCTATTTCAGATGTATAGAACCTAAAGTTGCAAAAGTATGTGTCATGGTCCTTCAAGCAAGAATTGGTGTTGTTGTGGTATAAAGAGTATAAACCCGAGGTTCAGGTTATGATCAGTTTTGGAAACATATGTTTAATTGAATCACTGAATATGTCTGTTGCCAGTCTAGTGAAGCGCAGAAACTAATTTAAACTGATCAAACGTGAACATGTTATTCTTATTTTATATGAAATCCACTTTAATTATTTTTCAGAAAAAGAAAATTAGCAAATTTCAAGGGGGTTTGTGCCACAGTTGTATGATTCTAGAAAGCCCAAGTTCATTGGATAAATAAAGGATTCATAATGAAACCCAACAAGATGAGCACATCAGGTTGAGCCTTACCTAATGTTCTGTTTGGAGTTCTGCATACTTATCTAGATGGTCAATGCAAACCCAGTAAAGGGACCTAAACAATCAAAACTAACAAAAGCAACAACATTAATAATAATTAATTATCTTTTTTTCTAATTAACAAGACTCTAGCATCTCCTTACACTGAACATTTTCTACCCAATGGTTGAAATTTTAAGCAATCAAACAGGGATATAATAATGGGTAACTAGAATCATCCATTTTTTGCAGGTTTATATGTCAACATCAGATCAGGTCAAGGATCTGGAAGTTTTAACCTCAAGCTCCATGCTGTAACTTATTATATTAGAAGAATGAGCATTCTTGAAACAGATTATAAGCTTGTAAAAACTTAAGACAACATGATGTGATAATAATTGAAACTAAAGGAAGGTGACAACTATTATTTGTTTAATGAGAAAGTTGGAGCAAGAGAAAGAGAGCAAGAGACAGAAAACGCGAGAACATAGGTACTAAAAGAAGTAAAAAAAAATGACAAATCCAAACTAATCGAGCAGAAAAACAGGTGAAGGACAAGATTTCATCTTCATTTCCCAATAGCCTCACATCAAAAAATTAAGAGTTGGTTGTATGATTTATAACAAGTTAAGGAAGATGGACAAGTACCAATTGAATCTCTTTTGGGCTGTGATGGCCCAAGTTGGTGTGGACCTTGTTCGTCTTACTTTTTTTTTTTGTAACGAAACGGGTTTGTAAATGCTGTGAGGGCAAAGTGCTACATCAACCAGAGTTAAGAAAGATGGACAAGTACCAATTGGATTCCTTTTGGACTGTGGTGGCCCAAGTTGATGTGGACCTTGTCCGTCTTGGTTTCCTGTAACGAAACGGATTTGTGGGTACTGCAGGCGCGGGGCTCGGGTCGTTACAACCACCTTTTTTTTTTTTAGAAAAAATGCCAACAGAAATAATCATCAATGCTAGACCAGAGAGTTCATAAACGCATGAACATCATAAATATCTCAATCTTCTACTTTTCTGTTGCCAATGACGTTTTGTTTCATATTGAATCCATAAAGGTAAAATAAGCTTAGCCACAACAGAAATTATCTCTTCCACATTGACAGTCACACCAGGATTATCTCTGCCACTGAAAACAATCTCTGCCGATCCTCCAGACTGGATACTTCCTTTCATTCTGAGATAAATGTTTTCCCCATCTGTTTTCATGGGGTACACAAACATCGTCCTCAAAGCTGGTGTGAGGGCCCTCAAAACAGGGTTTTTTTGAGTACCAATCCTTTATCGCTCCAGTTCGAAGATCAAATGTGCTATCTGTCGTCGGGCAAACAATACAACCATCCTGGAAAAGAATTGGGTCAGCCAACATTTTCAGATCAGACCAAGTTTTATCAACAGTGCATGTGAATCCTAGAATAATATCAACAAAAGTTTTATCCACCTCCACATCAATAGATGCTACTAAATCGATAGCATTTGATTTCCATACTGACTAAATTGCAGTCCACGACAAAAGATCGAAACAAAACGAAGTTATGGAAACACCTGAGTGAGTTTGGCATTCAAAAGGCCTTCAGTGTAAGCCCCCTCGGCTGGCGACCGGTTCTCGATCGCAAAGACCTCGTCTTTGTACCAGAGAAGCAAGATAGTCTCTCCATCCTGTATGATTACCCGCCGCTCCCCCTTGGGCAGCGCCGCCAATGGGACAACTGGAATCCAATTCTCTCCGTCATCCCCTCCTCTCGGAGCCATTTCTGGCTCTCTTTCCTCGATATATCTTCGAGACCTCTGTTGCCTTGCAAGTGATCCTCCGGACAGTTCTTGGGATAGGCCACTGAGGAAGGAAGGGCAGGAGCTTCTGGAAGCTGATGGAGGGGTGGTGGCGGGGATGAGGGGAGGCCGAGAAGAGCATGGCGGCGGCGGTGGACGAGACCTTGGAAGCCGTCGCCATCGAGGAGAGGGAAATCCTGGCCCTAAGGAAGATTGTGGGAGGGAGAAAATGGGAGGAGGAATGGGCTTCCAAACGCCACAGGATGGTGTGATAAAAGAGAGGAGGGAGCGTTCAGATACAGCGAGTAAAATAGAATTTTGATCGAAGCGTCCGTGGTAGAGTTGCTGGGTCAGCGTTCATTATCAGAGATCCTCATGGTGACCTTTTGGCGGCAGGAGGTTTTGGTTCTCTCGACTTTTCTGTCCTCATGACTGAACTTCGTGCGGCTTGGACGGGTATTTCTTATGCTGCTCGGGTTCTTCATGCTCAGAGAATTTGTATTGAGGGCGACTCCATATCGGTTATTGCTTGGATCCAGATGCAGAATTGCCCTCCTGCTCTGTCTAATCCGATTTTGTTGGATATTTGGGCTATTCTGTGGGAGATTGATTGTGTCCTGTCCCGTCATATATATCGCGAAGCCAACTCGGCGGCGGACTGGATTGCTGCTTCAGTGGCTCTGCTTTCTGGTCCATGAATTTTGACGCCGGGTGACCCCTGCCCTGCTCCTTTGCAGCAAATTTTGTACTCTGATCTATCTGGGCTGACTCGCGCTAGATTAGTGTAATCGCCCGTTTGTACCAAAAAAAAAAAAAAAAAGAATTTCTTGAGTTAAAATATGCTTTGAACTCCAAACTTTCATTTAAAATTTATGTTGCTTCTAAAGCTCTTAAATATTTTGTTAATAAAATTAGTTAAAATTTAATAAAATAACTAATAAATTAGTTCATCAATTAATTCATAAATTCATATCAAAATACTATATCAATGATTTCATCAATTTTAATTTATTTATAACAAGATGTAAAAAATAATAATTATTCTTTAAAAAAAATATAACTATAATGACTGAAAGTTTAAAGATCAAAAACATATTTTACTAAATTTTTATATTTTTTATTTATAATTATTTAAAAAATTATTTTATTTATTTTTATTGACTTTCTAGCTCCTTATCCAAGTAGCTCGCTTATAAAGCCTACTTCAGATATGTGGTTCAGATTTTTTTATAGAGAGATAATGATTATCTATTATGAGTGATCTTACAATGTAGCCATAAGCTACAATATTTGATATTTCTATTTACCATCATAAGCTACAATATTTCGAACTCAATTATGCATTTTTGAGTTTAAAAAGAAAACTCCATTTCCATTTTTTTACTAGAAATATTTTTAAACTTATATTTTACATATAGAATTTTTAGTTTCTAGATAGAGCGGTGTGATCATTAGAACAAAATATATAATTCCCCTCTTGATGTCTTGTTATTAGATTTTTTGCATTTATTTTATTAGATTTTTAATACTTCTCTAACCTAAGTCATTTGCTCAATAGCACGCTAGGATGCCTTGCTTGACCTTGTTTCAGTTGTGTTCACCATCTTTGATGGACCAGGAAGGTTTCTAACTTCTAATGAATCATGAAGACTGATACCAAATTGGATCATTTAGGTTCCCAACTTTGACCTATAATGAATATTGACATCAGTCATGCTTTAATCTCATCAAATTCTTCAATTTCTAATGTGGAGCAGCTGTTAGCCTACGTTGTTTCGAGACATGGTTGATGGAAAATAACTACTATTGTCTCCTTCAATTGACTGTCCCAAACAAATCTAAGGGCCACATATAACAATCTCTTATCCATTAATTAGGCTCGTATAAAACTTTGTCTAATCTTTTGCGGTTGAACTAATATCGAGGTTGCTAGATATACACATTAACAGATGTTATTGACAGTCTCTGTTTGAGTTAAACTACAAAAATTAATAAACCCTTTTAAGATGAAATCTACATTTAATTTTTACATGGCCTAGAATATCAGTGGACAGGCTGTCGTTCAAACTATAAGTTGATGACGGTCTTTGACATATGACACAATAATGTTCATCCTTATCTAATGGATAATTGAAACTGATCCTAATATAAAAAGTTGGACCATCTAATTAAGACTAGTTGCCATCTTATCTCCAAAAAACGACCAACTGCCACCATCTGGACCAGATACCTCAAACTAGCTCTAGATTTATCCATCCCTCACTTACCCATATATATCAGTGCTTGCCAATGGTTGCAATTCTGTCCGAGATCCTCTTCTTCTCTCCACCCAAAGAAAATGAATAAATTTATAGAAGAAAAGGCTCTAGGTGATGAATGCCAAGGGAGCCTCGATGATCGGCTCTCTGTTTCCTTTGGAGAACACTTCATGAGATAAACCGCTGTAGCGAAGATGATGGTAGTTTTGACGATGAAGGCGTCCTACCTTTCCCTCGAGCAGGCTGAATTATGGCGAGACCAAGAGTGCAAGTTGCGGGTGATTTTATTACTTATTGTCATGCAGAATTCTCTAAAGATTGGATATGGTTTTCCAATGAGGAGGCATTCCATTTATATTTGATGATTAATTACGATGTCTTTAATCTTTTATATAATGTAATTTTATCTTTTATATATATATATATATATATATATGGATTTTTGGTATTAAAAGTTCAGCTCTAAGAAATTTTAAACAAAGGGCTGATGCTATTGGTGCTGATTTTATTGGCAAATAAGTTTTCCCTGTGAAACTGAACCAACCAAGTAGAAATTGGATGGGCAACTTATTCTCAAAGTTCAATCTTGATAGATTGTGGGAGAAGTTAAAAATTTTAAAAATTTGAAAAAAAGGAACAAAAAGGGTGTTTTCATGTAATTGGGAGAATTTGAAACCAGCCAATTGTAGCATGCATGCAAGTGTTTCTTCAATGCAACGCATTCTTCTTCTTCTTCTTTTGGATATATATGACAATGATATACTTATCCAAATGTCATGCATTGGGCCTTTCCTTTTGCCAGGATATGGTAGTTTTTTTTTAAGCAAAAATGGATATATTGATTTCAATTTTCCTTCTTACGTTAAAGTATATTCTAAAGTGGTCTAAATGGAGGACATCTTTGCTCAGAGTGGTACACAGTGGGAACAAAGCTAGACATGGACTTTTGCGCCATGGGATATGATGCAGCTGTGTGTTATCTAAATGGAAAACAACAAAAAGTATATGCCAGGAGGCAAGAAGTTTATCACCAGAATATTAGCAATTAAATGTAGGAGATCTTGTTGTGAAAGTAAACACCTCTTTGGGATACACTCTGCTACTGTGTCATTAGAACGAAATTATGTTTTCAAAGGGTTGGGCTCCAACATGTTTCATTTTACAACATCTAATAGGAAATAAGATTCAAAAACAGAGCCAAAAGGGATCTGAACTGGCAGTGGAAACATATATTGACGCAAATACACAAAGCTAGCCAGGACTTCTTATTCGTTTTTCTGCCTCTGAAAGAAATTTCTTCACAAAGTTGGCCAGGCATCTAAAGGTACTTAACACTAAAGATATATTCTCATAAGATTCTAACCAGCGGTCCTCCAGTTTATAAGAATATGGTAAGTAGATAAGTCAAACCTGTGTTCTGTGATCTGCTGGCCAATCATAAGCTATGCTGGCTTTCCTACAGATATGAAGGATATGGGACAGTCCTAACTTGATTGTCATGGTAGATGATTCATGTTTCATACTTCTGCTAATCTATCTCATTGGGCACAGAATAAACTGCACATGTCTAGTTAATCCCCTTTCAACAGGGACTGGGGAATATGGGATGCCATTTTGTACTCAATTAGGCTTAAGATCTCAACAGTATTTTTCAATGGTTTTCAGCTAGAGTGCAAACATCTATTTGTAATGATTACAGGTGCCCAAGAATACATAGATATTTAGTCAATCCAATGCAGGAAAGAAATGGATCACGCTTACTAGTTGAAATAGATTTCCAAGATAGCAAAAGTTTGTCAAAACTACCGTGATCTAGCAAACCTCCTGCCTGAAATGTTTGTCGGAAGGTCCAAGGACCTAAGCAGAATTGTGCACGTTGTAATGCAGGCAAAAGATCATTGAAGGAGAAGGGCATCCAAGTTGGCCCCATGAAGGAAAAGGAAGTTTGTGCAGAACAAATGGTCCGCTCCTCATAAGAGGAGGCTGTCTGCAGACCAAGATCCAGGCACTTGGTCTCTTCAGGGGAAGCTGAAACGACCATTCATGAATTCAGCTTGCGTTGCAATCTCCTAAGCTGATCATCACTTTGCTACTAATAACAGTAGTAGGTTGTGTTCCATGGTTGGTGCTCCCAAGGAGAACCATGAGGCCAGAAGGCTCTTCACACGCATCTGTTTTACCTATAGATAACCAGCACTTATTGCATAAATGAAAATTTTGCATCTTGTTTATGTTAACAGGCATTTTTCAATCAGGCAAGGGTAAGTAATCTTTTTCCCTCGACAAAAAAGAGTATATTTTTTTCCTAGAGACATCTGTTAGATCTGTTGCATCACACTTGGCCTAAGGTTTGACTCTTCTTGGAGAATATTGAGTCCAGTTTCCTGTTAACAAATTTTGCATCAAAGTCCTCGGTATCCTCTCAAGGTTCATGTTGTGCCTGCATTAAAAGTTCTAATTTGGGTGCATGGAGTAGTCAGCTGATACTAGAGTTTTCTAATTGCCTCATCAACGTGGGAATGCATGAGGTCATCAAGGGGGGCAGCAAAAATGCCTCACCCGGAATGGCATATATTTTTTATTGAATTAAGAGCTAGAGATGACCTTGTTCTCCAACAAGAATGCCAAAGAATTTATTGCCCTGTTTCCCGCTACTTTGTAACCTCTCCTCATTTGAAAGAATTTGACAAAGCATCGCGATCTCTCTACATAATTTTTGACCACGAGGCTGGGTTTTGTGCAGTATTTTACCATTTGCACCTTAGTGAGATTAATGAACCAGGACGACACTGAAGATATGTGTCAGACTACATACCAAAGTTTTCAAATTACTCAACCAAGCTTCCTCGTCTGCTTCCAGCCTCCTCTGAATATCTTCAAAAGTTCATCCAAATAAGCTATCCCAGTCATCAGAAAATCAAATGAACCGTCCAATGTGCATACTCCACTAGTTTCCTACACATAACAAGTGAAATTGTCACTGATGAAATCGTACAAAAGCTCCCAAAAACTTGGAATGAAATATGATATGAGTAATGGAGCTCCAAAATGGAGGATCACAATAATTATCTTATTTTAGAAAATATATCAAAAATGCATCTAGCAGCTACCATCCATTAAGTAGGGATCACAATAGCTAAGAGAATAATGGACTAAATAAGCCCTGCTCCAGATTTCTGGATGGTCCAGAAAGGGCTGCTGATTTTCAATAGTCCCACTTTGCAATCACGATCATGAGAAAGTTTAGATAACAGAATTTTATTGGAGATCGTTTGGCTATAAAATTACAGTCTTAATATTTATGTCAAATGATATAATACAAATTGTTATATAAATCAGCAGAGGAGGAGACTTTCATCGCAGCAGGGCAGCCAGCAGTGGAAATTGTTGCAGTATCCAAGTCACGCCCCTGATAATAACCTGTATGCTCATGAAGAAAAGTTAGCTCATTTAGACAAGCACTAAGCATGGAAAGACATTCATCAGAAATCAAAGACTAGTTATCAATGATGATTTTTATTTTGGAGTTATATGGATGCTTAAAGATCCTACAGCAACACAGGGATGGCTATAATATTTCATTTAGCTTAATAATGGCCATGATCCATGGCACTGAAATATAAGCAAGGAGCTCTCTACTTGCAATCAATATAAAAAATTTATAAGAGATGGCAGAATGAACCAAAGGGAAAAGGCAAAATGGGACTGAATAGGTTTGTGCAGAGCAAGTTCATCATCAACATCATAATGCAATCCTTTTCCCACAAAATGGAATTGATATGGAGCACAAGTTCAGAAGGTTCAATTGGAGGATTGAGCTAATTTATAAATGCTACAAACCTACCATCAACACTATAAGATTCAGACCCAAACTACTGGGCGATGAAGCTTTCAGCATAACATGAACCTCTGATAAAGCCTAAAAAACTAGCTGCAAGATGAGAATGCCCTTTAAGAAGTGGCATGCAAATTGCAAGTCACATGACATGATACTGAAATCCAGCAGCTTGCTTTGACATATCTGAGCCAGTTATTCATTAGTTGTGACCAAAACTGCTCTTGATTTATTCCTTTGGGCCATGCACAATGTATTTGTATTTAATTGGAGTTCAAGCATGTAAGAGCAGATAGCTGTGTATGTGATTGTAGTTAACAAATTATACCATACCAATGTCATCTCCCCGGGCTTTGTTGCAGGTTCCACACAGTCTCGTCCGTAGCTGCATTGCAAACTTAATGTTATTCTATATGGCATGTAATCAGTAAAAAAGACTTAATTAACAGAGAAGTTTCATGAAAGATTAAATGGTTCAATGAATCAATCATGGTTGTTAAATTACAAATGGATAGAGAAAGACTTGAATTCAGATGCTGGCCCAGTCACTAGTGAAGTGCCCATGATGGCTTTCAAAAGTGAAGATTATCATGCCCTTGTAGGTACTGAACAATGATTAAATGCCAGGACAATTTTTAGTGAGTTAGATATGCACCTACTCTTCCCAAAGACAAATTCCATCCTTTCCTGAGACTAAAATAGTTGCTAATCAGGGCCTACCAACATGGCTAGGGTTTTAGAATTCTAATGAATACTTCTATCTGTAATATTACTTGATAAAAGCATCAAACTATAAGAGCATACATGAATAATTCCTTGCTTCAACACAAAGATCAATACACATTGCACAGATCACTCCAATATCATGGATCACAAGATATGAAGATCATGCCACAAAACATTGTTACTTAAATTATGGTTACATGACAATGTTCAACATCTATTCACAAAATTCTATCAATAGGATAAAAAAAAAGGGAAAGAAAAAGGAATCATAGAAGTGATAAATAGTAACATTATGGAGAAAGATGCACAGCGAATCAAAAAAATGCTATATACAGTGTAATACCCCAAAAATAGTCCCATATGAATGTGAAAGAAATGTATTATGTGCTTATAACTCAAGTTCATCTGCTTCCAATTAACTTTCACTCAAATTTTTAGGCCATATGGTTTTGACCAGCTAACAGGTTAATTGAAACAGCAGGTGGGCTTGAGCATTACAAATGGTATCAGAGTCGATCCGAGTGTACGAAAGTTTATGCGCATAAGGAAACATTACCCATGGGATGGAGTATTACAAATGGTATCAGAGTCAACACAAGTGTACGAAAGTTGGTGGACATAAGGAAAGGGTTACCGATGGAACGATAGTAGAGTCCCGTCATAGCGTGGTGCCACCCTTGCAGCACAATGATCCGACTCAGGATAGATTTTAGATAACTTGTGATGTGCGACAACAACGTTATATTATAAGGAGGGAGATTGTAATACCCAAAAAATAGTCCAACATCAACTTACTACCAATTAACTTTCACTCGAGTTTTTGGGCTACATGATTTTGACCTGGTAACAGGTTAATTGAACCAGCATATGGGCTTGGGGCATTATATACAGTGATATAATTGAAGAATTTTACATGCATGATGGTAGAAAATAAACTAAGTTCTTGAAAGATCATAACCTCAATAGGTTATTCTAAGTAATAGAAGTTAACTTACACTATTTGTCTCTTGCCATCCAATACTTCCGTACGATAAAAGCTGCATCCCTTGCTAAATGGGAAAGGCTTGTTCTGCCACTCTGCAATTTTGACTAATTAGTTACAATATGGCTTAAATTTTCTCAATTATATACTTACAATTATTTTTTGTAAAAAGAAATCATTTAACATACCCAAGTGCCACGTAACTCCAACAGCTGATGTATCCTCATTAGATATGTCATCAATAACAAATCGAAGGTCACTGCTGATAGATTCTCCAAACTTCTTAAAGAACTCAAGGATAGCCTGCATCATAATTGAGAGAATACCAAAATGGCTCAAGAATTGATTAAGCTGGTGACTAACTTCGGGAGCTAAGTCCGTAGACAACAATAAGATATATGAAATTATTATATGCACATACTCACCTGATTTGAGGATGATAACTCTAACCAAACTATTTATTAATGGTATAGGTTTTTCTTTGATTATTTACTTAGTCCTATGCATTGTATTCTTAAAAGTTCATGATTCTTCAACATAAGCTGCAAAATAATTAAAAATTGTGGAGCATAATGATCTCTACCTTAAGCTCTAATGATTCCATGAGTGGAATAATTAGAGTTGCACCGTTTGAAGATAAAGTGATATAGAACCAATTAGGATGTCTTATGAATGTGCAACAGAGATTTGGGAGACTTGGGCAAAATTAGGGGTTTAGAAATTGTCATATCATCTACACATAGGTGACAGAGGAAGAATTAGATCTACAGAAGTTGGAACAAATCAAAATAGATGGAACAAGGTCTGATATCATGCTTATTGCTGTATAACAATCCCAGTATCCTGCAGTTGGCAATGAAATTTTGAAACTCGCCAGTAGGCACTTTCTTGCTGCAACATTATTGGATCAACTGCCAAGAACAGTCCCTTTGTTTTGAACTAAAAGACAGAAATTCACCTACTTTTGTTGGCAACCACGTACTATTCTGATGACCCTCTAGACCTTCTTGCTGGAACATAATGGATTCAACAGCCAAGAATAGTCCACTGGTTTGCACTAAAGATAAATACAGTCATCTACTTATGTAGGCAACCATGCACCGGTCTGATGACTCTTCAGACACTGTTCATGTCAATAGCCTTAGTTACTGTCCACCAAAGGCTTCGATCATATATCAGTTATCATGGGACAAAATGAAATACAGCAACAACAACAACAAATCCTTGATATCAAACTAATTGGGATCAACTACATGATACAAAATAAATAATTTAGTGAAAAACTTAGAAGAATCAAATCCCAAACATCATATCTTAAATAAAGATTTCTAGTAGAGAAAAAGGAAATTCAAAATCAGTCTTCGTCAGAACCTAATAAATGATACTCAACGATAAATTCCTTTCCATGAACACAATTACACAGCGGTCCAATATCTATTTCAAAATCAATGTAACCGACCAGTGAATGAAAAAAAAAAAAAGGTTATCAAATTTGTTAGGATATTAATTGTTCATGAGAGTTACTTTGAACAAGTCAGTTTTACCTCGCCAAACAACCTAACAGTACTCCCGTTTTAAGATCATCTTAGCTGGCTTTTTAATATGCCTAGGAGACCAATTTTTCCCTCTCAATGCATATTCTAAGACAACGTTGACTCTTTAGTACCCAGGCTAGCCAAAGAAGGTGTGGCTACAAAGAAGAAGTCTTCAAAGAACTTGATCATTAGCAGTTATTGAATGCCAAAATTGCAACAAACTTTTTTCTCTATTTCGCAATTTTCACCGGAGGAAAAGAAATTTCCAAGGAATCTTCGGTTTAACCTTGCGTCCGACAAAGGGATTCGAGAAGACCAGATCCTCATAGACGCAGTCCTTGCCGATTAGAAGCTCCAAAGACGCATGATCGTGGCGATTGAACGCATCATAGTACGCCTTGACGACATCTGCAGCAGAAGGAGGAGCTGCAATCGCTTGAGATTCTGCCGTGGCCCGGCTTGCCAGAATCCCAGCTATTCCTTCCATGGCTTCTGAGTGTCGAATAACCCTCGAAAGGGGGACCCCCCAATTGGGGCTAAGAGAAGAAGAGAAAGATCTCCTCCTCCATCTTGCGAAGCACTGGCTAGGGTTTTTACGGGTTTTAGGGTTCCAAGGTCCCGGAATGGGATTGAGGAAACCCCAGGAGAACAGGGAGAACGAAGGCAGGGGAAAGGAAATCGGAGCGAAGTGGAGGAGCTCAGCATCTCTAACGATTTCGCGCCGTGAAATTTACTGACCGTTATAAAAGGGTTTTATAAAGAAGATATACAGAGGGAATGGCGCAGCGGCTCGATTAGCGTGACGATTGCAACCATTCAATCGGTGTGACGGTACGGAGAGCGCGGGCCGCGCCAAATGACTGGTGGAAATGTTTGTTTTAAGAAGGGACTCGTCTGATTAACCTGGGTTTCACGGGTTTTCGTTTCACACTTGATGTAATAATTGGATCAGGGTTTTGAAAGAAGGTTGATCGGACTTTTGGATCGATAAATTGAATGCAGCACTTTTTCAGATTTTAGGTTCAATGTCTTTGAAGAATTGCATTTGATGATTGCCCACTTTTCATCATCATTGACAACATGAGTCTTTCGAGACCTTTCTTTCGCTTTGAAAAGTTATAGTCCTTTCTATCCTATATCATGTAACTGATTAAAGTAATTTGGAGTCTGCTTATATGTGGGGATGCAAGATATCATATCTCGCAACTAAAGCTGGCACAATCAGACTCCATTGATGAAACCAAACGAAGGTGGGTGACATCTTCAACGGATCGAAGCGGTTAGGCTGATATTGCTGAGGTCCAAAGGCTAGAGGTCTAGGAGGAAAGCTTTCAGGAAGCTGACATTAGGATACTGCGCCATTGCCTCTTCTCCCACTACTCTCTCCTAAGACAGCAAAAGAAATTTTGGAGACAGAAGTCTCATGTTTAGTGGTTTAGGGAAGGGACCGAAACACTAGATTTTTTCATTAAGCCACTATGGTTAGGAGGTCAGCCAATTGAATTCGGCATTTGAGGAAGGAAGAGGGCACTACACTGACTAAAGCGAGGAGATTAGAGAGTGGATATTTCAATATTTCAGATCCAGGTGGAACTCGACTCTTAGGGATGGCCTACTCAGAGTTCCCGACCTGCTAACCGAGTTACTGAACAGGAGAACTCAATCCTTACCCGCTCTGTTACCTACCTGAAAGTGCATTATGCACTTTGGTTATTAAGGGAGGATAAGGCGCCTGGCCCGGATGGCTTTCCCCCTTTTTTTCTTCAGGAGGTATTGGGCCATTGTTGGGGGTGAGGTGGTGGAGGTTGTCCAGGTAGCATTCCACTATGGCATCCCTACAGATTGGAAGCAAACCTTAATCACTCTTATCCCCAAAAAAACTGAAGCATCTTCTCCTTGTTGGTTGGGAGACTACAGAAGACGATACCCCGTCTTATTAGCCCTGAGCAAGGAGCATTTGTCAGAGGATGCGGTATCACTGACAATGTTCTCCTCACCCATGAGTTTATGCATGATCTCAAGCGAGCCCCATCTCGGAAGAGTCTCATAGCTATTAAGCTTCATATGGAACATGCTTACAATCGGATGAGCTGGCACTTCATTAGGCGAAACCTTCAAGAGTTCGGATTTTCCAATATCTGGATCAGGTAGACCATGGACTGTGTGGAGGGGCCTTCCTTTGCTATCCCAGTGAACGGTACCACGATAGACTACTTTCCTTCGACAATTGGTCTACGTCAAGGGCGCCCTCTGTCTTCCTACCTTTTTATACTATGCGTTGAAGCTCTTTCTCGAACTCTGGGAGATGCGGTCCAGCATTCACGTCTAGAGCCATACCGAGTCGCCCCTAGAGCCCAATCTCTCTCCCACCTTTTCTTTGCAGAAGATTGTCTTCTCATCGGTCGGGCCTCCCTCCAGAATGCTAGATCCTTTGCTCATGCTATCGAATCCTACAGTTGGGAGTCAGGCCAGCTTATTAACTTGCTCAAATCTTTTGTCATTCTCAATCCCAAAATGAAACTCAGAACAAAGTTGAAAATCTTGACCATCCTAGGGATCCCAGAGCAACAGGTGATCCTGACCTACCTTGATATCCCTATGACTGGTAGATGCTTACAGAAGCTAGAGCTTAGGCCAATGGTACAATGGGTCCATGATCGTTTGGAGGGATATCAGGCTACTACACTCTCCATGATGGACAGAATCACTCTTATCAAGTCAGTACTCAGCTCCATTCCTATCTACCTTCTGGCTAACACTATGGTTCCCAGATCTTGTCTGAGGGAACTGGAACAGACATTCCGTAATTTCCTGTGGAAGCCTAGACAGGACAGTCATGGTGTCCACCTACTGAACCGAGACACCATTTGTTGCCCTATCAGAGATGGAGGACTCGGGATCCAATCCCTTTTGGCAAGGAAGGAAGCATTAATTGTCAGACACTCTATGAGATATCTCCTCCAGCTCAGTTGTCTATGGAGCAGAATGATGAGGTCACGGTACGATGCTTGGAGTCAGGGAGCTCAAATTCAGCCGGTCAAAGGTTGCTCTTTCATTGAAAGGAGATCTGCGCCTGTGCTCCTATCGCAATGGCGCATGTAAGATGTTTAGTTGGAGATGGAACCACAATTAATGTTACGCATGATGCATGGATCTCTTCGATACCTTTATCTAGGTGGCTGACCTTTGTTAATGTGGAAGCAACTAACAACCTCAGAGTCAGTGATCTGATAATGAAAGATGGTCGGACCTGGAGAACCCAGGATCTCTCTAGGCTGTTTGGGTCCCAGCTAGTTTCTTGGATCCTCGCTCTTCCGATTCCACTTCACCGGGGGCACGACCTTAGGGTCTGGGGCCCTTCTTGCTATCCCAAGGCTCCATTGAGTTATCTCTTTAACCTATGTAGGGAACTATCTAATACAACATTTATGGCAGTGAGGATTTGGAGACTCCCGATCCATCAGAGAGTGCAGCTTTTTCTGTGGAAGATGGCTTGGGACCGCCTCCTTACGAAGGCTCTTCTTAGTCGAAGAGGCATGGACATCGTGGGGTCTTGCCCGTTTTATGCGGTTCATGAAGAGATAATAGAGCATGCTATCCTGAGCTGTCCTAGGGCGAGGTAGATTTGAAGGACTTTAGGAAGATGGCCTTGGAATGATGACGGTAGTGCTTGCCTGCATTCCTTTCTCTAGTTTATCCATCTGAGATCGACACATGAGGCCTGCTTTGCTGCTTATATCGCCTATCAGGTCTGGTTGGATAGGAATGTGATGATCTTCGAGGCAGAGGTTATCCCGATCTATCAAATTATTCTACGAGTCAGATTCTTGGTGTCATAGTACCGGCAATTTGATGCTGCCACTCATCTAACTACCTCAGGTTTCTGGGCCATGCTGCTCCGACAGCGGCCCATAAGGCAATTTCTATTTCCTAGAAGCCCTCTTGGGGTTTGTTAAGGTAAACTTTGATGGCAGCGTATGTGGTACTGCTGGTGGAGCAAGGTACATTATTCGCACCGATGATGAAAGACTTATAGTGACCGGTAGGACCTTCCTTCATGACTCTTCTACTACGGAAGCTGAGCTTAGAGTAGCATGGGCGGGCATCATCCGAGCGACTTGACAATTGAGGGCTTAAAGGATCCTTATTGAGCGAGACTCTTCTATCGTCATTGGATGGATTCAGAATGGAGCGGACCGCGATGATGCCCACCCGCTTCTTTGTGATATCTAGCAGCTTTTACATGACCCGATGGTTACTATAGCCCGTCATGTTTATCGGAAGGCAAACTAGCAGCCAACTGGGTTGCCTCCTATGCAGCTCAACACTCCACTAATTGGACTTAGTCTCAAGAAAATAAAATTTTATCCTATCTTTATATGTACCTTTTCTTGATCTTTTGGGTTGTTCTTATGCCAGATGACTGCCCATCTGTATCAAAAAAAATAAAAATAAAAATAAAAAAAGAGAGAAGCTGGGGAAAATCCAAAGATCGTGCACTAGGCATCACCTGGGACTAAAACAGTGCAGACCTTCCTTTTTTTTGTTACAAGCGGGCGATCACACCAGTCTGGCGTAAGTCAAACCCAAGAAGTCAGAGTACATGATTTGCTACAAAATAAGAGGGCATGGGTCACCCATATGCCATTCCCAAGGGCCTGGATGGCGAGCTGCAACATTCGCAACCCAATCAGCCGCCGCATTGACTTCCCTATAAACATGGCAAATCAGAGGCACGGTTGTAGTCCGGAGAGAGTCCCAAATCGCACGGAGTAGGGGATTGGTGGAATGAAGACCCCCATCCCGACGAATCCATCGAATAACCGTGAGAGAATCTCCCTCAATAATCAATCTGCTCGAGGCCAGATAACGAACAACATAATTGATTCCAGCTCATACAGCCTGAAGCTCCACCATAGGGACCGATAAATCAAGGGAACCATGGCCACCGGCTGCAAGAAGCTCACCCTCAGGACCCCTAATAACAAAGCCGGACCCAGCAATACGATCGGAGACAGAGCCATCAAAGTTCACTTTAACATAACCTGGGGGTGGGGGCTCCCAAGAAACAAAGACCGTAGAACGGTCGCTGCCGAAGCAGCAGGGGAGTCCCAGAGACCGGGTCGGACAGAGTGAACACCAAGAGAAGAGCGGCCATACTCCTTGGTAAGAAGAACAGCCTTTCTGATAATCATCTGGGATGGAACAGTCTCCTTAGAGAAAACCATCTGGTTCCTAGTGAGCCAAATATGATAAGCCAAATAAGCTGAGACAGCACTCTGGGTGCCCAGTCCACTCTGAGCAGCAAGACGAATGGCATGCAAGAAAGAAAGTCGAATGGGTCCGTCCTCAAACACCCACGGGATAAACGACATCTGCTGCCAGATCCTCATAGCTCGAGAGCAAGTAAAGATAACATGATCAACTGACTCATCCTCAAGCCCACAGATTGGGCATAGAGGCATAATGAGGAGACCACGGCCGGCCAGCAGAGCACAAGTAGGAAGGCGGTTCCACTTAAGCTTCCACAAGAAGAGCCGAATCCTGGGGTGGATAGGCAAACGCCAGATCCACGCAACATCATCCAACCCCGAAATTCGAGAACGAAGGCAGTCAACTAGATCCCTAGTAGGAGCACGAGAGAGGCAGGAGCGCCGCCAGAGTCTGGTATCCGAGTCAGCTGAGGGGGCAAGGGGAATGGCAAGAATCCTCTGCGCAAGCTCCGCCCCAAAGAGTCGGAAAATAGTGGAAGCATTCCATACATTACTGTCTTGGCAAATCAAAGAAGCCACTGGCATAGAGGGGTCAACATCAGTACTAATAATGGTCGGCCAGCGGGATAGAGGAATGGCTGCAATCCAACTATCCTGAGTAACATCGACAGATCTCCCATCCCCAATCATCCAATGAATATCGGGCATAATAGAAGGGGCAGCCTGACAAATCGCCCGCCAAAACAGAGAGCAGCCACGGGGAGTACGGGAAATCGAATCAGAAGATCAGGCACCATATCTACCTCTCATAACAATACTCCAAAAACAATGAGGATCCAACAGAAATCTAGAGGCATGCCTCGCAAACAGAGCTTCCCGACGAAGGACCAGAGACTGAATCCCTAGCCCACCCTCTCGAATAGGCAGACAAACAGTATCCTATGAAAGGAGATGAAGACCATGGCCACCCTGACTCGAGCCCTAGAGAAAATCCCGAAAGCGCCTCTCAATCCGGTGCAGACAGATAACCGGAATCATGGTGTTAGATAAGAGGTAAAGAGGAAGCGAGGTGAGGATGGACCGAATCAACATAATCCGACCCATCATCGAGAGGCTGGAAGCCTGCAACCTGCCCAACCGATCAGAAATTCGACGATCAAGATCCCCGAAATCAGTCTGCCGAGGACGATGCCCCGAAATAGGGATCCCAAGGTAGGATAGGCGGTCAGAATGGGAAGAGATCCCTAACAATTGGGAGATCACAGTCCGACGACGAGAAGAGGTCGACGGGCTAAAGCAAAGGACAGATTTATGCAGATTGACCCGCTGACTGGAAGCTTGGCAATAAGCTTGAAGGATAGCAGAGTAAACCGCCGCATTCTGAATAGAAGCTGGGCTAAGTAGAACACAATCATCTGCAAAGAGCAAGTGAGTAAGAGGGGGGCTTGGGGCCCAGGCATATAAGGCTGCAACATAGACGCTCCTACAGCCTGAGCAAAAGTGCGTGACAAATCATCAGCACAGAGAATGAACAGGAAAGGAGAAAGAGGGCAACCCTGCCGAAGCCCCCCAGCTGATGGAAAAAACTCGAAGGATCTCCATTGATGAGGATGGAAAAGGTCGGTCCCTGCACACATGCCATAACCCATTCAATAAAGAGATCAGCAAAATGAAACTCCTGAAGAGTCTACCGAAGAAAAGTCCAACTGATCTTATCATAAGCTCTCTCCATGTCCAACTGGATGGCCATAAGAGCCCTTCTACCAGTCGCCCGATGCAGACCTTCCTATTTGGAAAAGGGGAAAACGTAAGGATAGGACAAAATTTTAATAATATTATTAATTATCCAATAGATGATCGCCTTTGCTGGTGCGCAAACCAAAATAATCTATGGTGAAAGCATAAGGTTGCTGAAATATGTGATATGTTCATATTCAAAAATATGAGATTAATGATCATTTTATTATTACTATTATTATATTAAAAAAATATTTTTGATGAAAAAAATTAAGTACTTATAACTTAAAGTTCATTTATTATCGATTAATTTTTACTTATCTTCAAAACTACTTAATTTTAATCCACTAACAATTTAATCGGACAAACAAATAAAGCTTAGAGCTTTATAAATAGTATTAGAGTCAACTTGAGTGTGCTAAAATGTATGAGCTGAAGAAAAGAATTGCTTATAGGATAATGGTAAAGTTTCGCATACAATGATATGAAGTCATTCTTGCAACACAAACAATTCGATTCGAAATAAATTCTAGCTAGCTTGAGGCATGCGACAAAAACATCGCATCATAAGAGAAGATTGCAATACATAAAAAAATATAACTTATATCAAATAAAAAAAAGGTTTAAAGCACTTATAACTTAAGTTTACCTACTACTAATTAAATTTCTTTTGAATTTTTAAAGTAACACATTAATAGATTAATTGAACTAACATATTGGATATTATAGTTATCTATTTTTTTTAATGTATACTAAGATACATACTCATATGTTATATAAATTATTTTACCCACTATTTCAATTTTTTTAAAAAAATATTTATTTATTTATTTTTCAAATAATGATCTAAATGTAGCTCAAGAAAGCGGTCCGTAAAGACAGTGACATCTTCAATACACAGCGGTCCCCAACCTCAAAGAAAAAGTTTAGAACAAGACATTTTTTTACCTCCGAACTGAGTCGGATTGGTTTTATTTTTTTCTAAAATAATATTATCTTACTTTCAATAATAATTAACATAATTAATTTATTATTATCAACATAATTAAATCTAAATTTATTTATATTACTCAAGAAATTCTTGTGCACTTGTATCGGTCTTAGTATTTTTTGATAATTTAAAATTTTTTAAAATATTCATTCTAATAATTTGAAAGTTTATAAATAAAGTGATTTTTAGTTTATAATATATTTAATATATTAATTAATTAAGTTAGAATGTGGCGGGGTTGTTGAGGCGCTGGTTACTTAATTGCGGGTCAATGGCTTGGGCCACCTACGACCTGGCGCCTCTTTCGTGAAGGAAGGCTCGGGGACCGATGCACCCAAACTAAAGTATTGAAATCGATGGCAAACAAAAAAAACTCTTGTTACAAAATATTCTTTTTATGGCAAAAATAATTTACAATAAATTTAATTTTATTACGACTTAACTTTATTATTATAAAAATAAATAATGAATTGAATTTGGTAAGAAATCAACTTTAATATTATAATAAATTATAGACATTTTATTGTAAGATTTTTATTTTTATTTTTTGTATGCCATAAAAAAAAGTGAATTCGTTGCCGTGAAGCCTTGTTCCTCGCATGGATGAAACCGAAGCACTTTCAATGCGGTTCCATTAGCCATGTGCCACGTTTGAGAGCATTCCTTCGTCGCCATGGGCTTCAGTTTCTTCGCCTGCAATCGCAATTAAGCTGCCGTCTTCACCCAACTCATCCTCTGGAACACTTCAATTTCTCATCCTCCGAAGTTGAAGTTCAAGTTGAATCCCTTCTTCGCTTCCTCTTCCCCTGGCTCCCGCCATTTGCTTCGCGACCGTGAACTCATCCAGCGTTGTTCCTTGTCCCAGGGACCTCTGGTTCGGGCCCCATCCGCCCAGCCCTCAATCTTACATGAGACGTCACGAGCCATCTCAGAGATGTTCATGGTAGCTGATGAGGGATAAAATTATCATCACATTAATACTATGCACATCGATAATTGGGTCAAGATCAATCCCAACATTCTGTCGGTCAGCTATCACATCCGCAAGACGTCGAAGTCGAATCGCCTTCAGCAGAGTCGAGTTGCCTCGATAAATCGAAGGCGAGTCGAGTTGCCTCGACAAATCGAACCATCCTACACCTCGATGAACCAAACCATCCTCTACCTCAGCAAACCGAGCCATCCTCTACCTCAGCAAACCGAGCCATCCTATACTTTGGAAAACCAAACTGTCCCTCGCTTCGATCGGACCGAGACACTCGAACACCTCTGCGGAATCAAGCGAGTTCAAATTCACGATAACTGAATAAGATTCCAAATGGAGAATCATGCCAGAAATGGCCTAGGACCTACATAATCGCTGAATCTCAAGGCATCAACCACTCTCCTGGCCATCGATCCTCTAACCAACTTTCTTGATCGTCGATCCTCTAACTAACAAGATATAGATCATGCTGGCCTCGTAATAAACTTGATTCGAATCCATTTCGAACCTCAACATCTTTCGGACCCCTTGTGACACGCCCAAGGAATCAGATGATCGCCTATAAATACCACAGCCCCCAAGTATCTCAGGGACGCGTTCACTAGTTCTCATACTGAAAAACTCCATTAAAGCTCGAGCAGAGCTTCGAATTCTCAGAAGAACGTCCATCTAGAGGAACTCTTCTACGAAAGCCTTCTCCTCATTTCTATTTGCTGTGAACTTTCATTAACTTGAAAGGGTCTTTCGCAGAGAGCCACCCCCGAAATCCCCTCTGCGTGAGGACTGTCTTGCAGGTTTCACTCCGGGCGAAAGACCGGCGTTCGGACCAGAAGCCGAAGTACATCCGAGTTAGAGAACGGATTTTCATGGCAACGGTGGCTATACTATTTTTTTTTGTTCCTTTATAAGTGAAAATACAATAAAAAATAAAATATTTTTTCATTATCATAACCATTCATTAGATACAAGAACAGTACAATTCATAGAGGGTATTTAGGAAACCAAGTTGCTATCTTTTGTGCTTAGTAACAAGCGACATGCTTAGGTGTCAGATATTTATAATATTCTTATACCATAATTGCTATCTATTCATTTATTTTATGCTTAAGCAAATTTATGTTCATATGTATTGTGAGAACAATATGATTTAAAACTTGGTTTATGATAAGTTTTAAATTATAATTTTATATTTTACTTATCTCATACCTCTTTGGATTCTAGATGTTAAAAGTGATACGTAATTAAAAAATTATTATTCTAAAATTTGAATTTAAAAAATAAATTTTTATTTTATTTTTATCTTTAAAAATTAAATCATACCAACATTGTGTGCATTATATGAGTATATACCTAATCTAATATCTGATATATATATATATATATGTGTGTGTGTGTGTGTGTGTGTGTGAAGAGATCTGCATCTATAAACTTGCCATTGTGAAGCTTCATTATTTGATAGCTTTTAAAATGTTTAACTTTAATAGCTTTCAAATATGTATAATTTTTTTAATATTAAAAATAAATTGATGATCATAAGATAAAGAGCCTATGTTTACCATATATAAACTTCATTTTATAGCTTTTAAATCTTATTAACTCTAATAGCTTTCGAATATATATAAGCATTTTAACTAGCACCCTTAATTAATTCTCTGTAATTTTTTAAATTTTTTTAAAATAATTTTGTAATACACTATTTTTATATATATTGGAAAATATTATTTTCATCAATAATATTGGGGATGCCGGGTAAGCATTTTTTAAAATTTTTTTAATAATTTTAAAATTGTTTATTCAATAATTTATGGGTATGCAGAGGCTTAATTTTAGAAAAATCCTGATTTCATCTTATAAAGTTTCAACTAAAATAGTTTATTATTTTAATGTCTTAGAGAGATAATTTCATTATAAAATCATGTTCCGAAGAGACGATTTTAACCTTAAATCATCTTTTGAAGAGATAATTTACTAGATGATTTAAGACTAAAATCATCTCTCCAAGGGATCGGATGACTTTAGGAGGCCAATTTCTTTTTCAAACAGAATATTCTGTTAAGAATAACAACTTCATAACTTATTTAATTAAAACAGCTCTTTTCCAATGCTTAGTCAAATTTTTCAAAGCAATGCCTTGTAATAACAAATCATCGGTTGTCTAACAAATGATTGCAACTTGTGACATGGTTTAAAAAAATTTAGGATTTCTGCTTGGGATCTCAACATTATTTTTGAAAATAAATTTTTCTCCGCATTATTCTTATAAGTAGTTTATTGAAAAGACATTTATTTAAAAGAAAGACCGGTAAATTTTTTATAATTTATAAGATTTGACTGATAAGCATACCCCCCATGTTTTTTTGTCTGCTGCACTACTCGCTCTTCACTCTCCCAATCTCTGTTAAACTGAGGTCTATCATATATGGTGGTGCATTATAAAAAACTTGGAGTGACTGTAGGTATTTTATCAGATTCCAACGGCTCGCAGGGAACCCAAGAGCTAGGCCTAAACCGGCCGTTGCCTCTCTCCATCCTTCTTCGTTCGGGCTCGTTCTCTGTCTCCATGGATTCCAGAGCTCTGTTTTTCCCCAAATCCTCAACGCCCCTCCTCTTCTCCAAAATCCCCACCAAATCCCCCTCCTTCCGATCCCAAGCCTCTCCAAATCCTCTGCCCAACCCAATCCAATCCAAATCCCCTCCACCTCCCCCGGTGCAACCCCTCCGACGCCGCAAATTCTCCGAAGCCGACGCCTTCCCCGACTCCTTACCTCTCCACTCCAAGAACCCGCACATCATCCACCGAGAGATCCAACGTTTCGCCCGCCTAGGCAGGCTCCGAGAGGCCTTCTTCCTCCTCGACTACCTCGAGGACCGTGGCATCCCTGTCAACGCCACCACCTTCTCCGCCCTCCTCTCGGCCTGCTCCAGGCTCAAAGCTCTCACCTTTGGCCGCCAAATCCATTCCCATATAAGGACCAATGGCCTTGACCACAATGAATTCCTTCTCACCAAGCTCGTCCAGATGTACGCCACTTGCAGCGCCCACGACGACGCCAGGAGGGTGCTCGTCGAGCTGGCGCCGAGCAGTGTGTATCCGTGGAATGCACTTCTCAAAGGCAATGTCGTCGGCGGTCCTCGGTGGGGCGATGGACCGCTTATGGTGTTCGAGGAGATGCGGGAGGAGGGAGTGGTTGTGAACGAGTACACCTTCTCCTGCTTGATTAAAAGCTTCGCGGGCTCGCCGGCTTTCACGCAGGGGATGAAGGCCCATGCTCTTCTGATCAAGAATGGGTTTCTTAGTGCTTCAGTGCTTCTACACACTTCTTTGATTGATATGTACTTCAAATGCGGCAAAATTCGTATGGCAATGAAGGTTTTCGATGAAATTTCCGAGAGGGACATTGTTGTATGGGGAGCAGTGATTGCAGGATTTGCACACAATGGGTTCAGAAGAGAGGCTTTGGATTACTTGAGGTGGATGGTGAGCGAAGGGATTCAGCCCAATTCAGTAATAGCAACATCTGTATTCCCAGTAATCGGAGAGCTCTCTCAGCCAAAATTAGGACAGGAGATTCATGGATATGTCCTCAAGAGGTTCAGAAATTTTGGGGACATGGTTTTTATACAATCTGGATTGATTGATATGTACTGCAAATGCGGGGATATGGCCTCAGGGAGGCGGGTCTTCTATGGGTCGACTGTGAGGAACGTAGTCTCTTGGACTGCTCTCATGTCGGGATATGCATCAAATGGCAGGCTGGAGCAAGCTCTGAGATCCATTGTCTGGATGCAGCAAGCAGGGGTCAAGCCTGATGTTGTTTCAATTGCAACTGCTCTTCCAGTTTGTGCCGAGCTGAAGGCTTTGAGACAAGGAAAGGAGATCCATGGCTATGCTTTAAAAAATTGGTTCTTGCCCAATGTCTCCATAGCCACTTCCTTGATGACCATCTACTCAGGATGTGGAAACTTGGAGTACTCTTGCAGAGTGTTTGATGGAATGGAGAGAAAGAATGTCATAGCTTGGACAGCCCTCATTGATTCATACTTGAAGAATGGCCACCCACATGATGCTTTGAATGTCTTCCGATCAATGCAGGCAGCTAAATATAGGCCTGACTGCATTACGATAGCTAGAGTTTTGAGCACTTCTGGTGATTTGGGAGCATTGAAACTTGGAAGGGAGATACATGGGCAAGTATTAAAGATGAAGTTGGACTCTATCCCTTTTGTTGTAGCAGAAGTAGTGAAGATGTATGGCAGGTGTGGAGATGTTGAGAAGGCACGGAAGGTCTTCGATGGGGTCCAGTCCAAGGGATCGTTTACTTGCACTGCAATCATAGAAGCATATAGTTCTAACAGCCGATACAGAGAAGCACTATATCTCTTTGACTGGATGCTATTGAATGGTTTCATTCCAAATCATTTCACTTTCGATGTAGCCTTAACCATTTGCGATAAGGCAGAATGGCCTGATGAAGCTCTCAGAATATTTGACATCATGGTTCGGAAGTATAACCTAAAGGCCTTTGAAGAGCATTATGACTGCATCATTGGCCTTCTTACTCGCGTAGGTTGTATTCAAGAAGCTCAGAAGTTTATCTATTTGAAATCAACATTATTTTAAGCTAAAACTTATGATGTACAAATTTTTTTGGCAAATTGCATCAATTTTCTTGATATCATTTTTTCTCTTATTTCTCATCTGAGAAAGGAAGTCAGATATCAGTGGACGCTGATCAGTGAATTGGAATAGTGATTTCTCACGATTCTTTGATTGTTGCCTAAAATTCATTAATTGAAGAATCTTTGGCACTGATTTTATCATTCAAGACAGGTAATGTGATCTTTTGAATTATGTCAAATATATGATAACCATATAATTAGATTTCGGACCATCATTGAAGGTTTCGTACATGGGTTGTTTAATGCAAGCAGAATTGCAGATTAATATTGATCATATAATATACAACTAATTTTGTTCAATCTTTAGCACTTTCAACTTCCTAGGCTGCAATAAGAATTTGCTCTAGTAACTTTCTTCAGCTTTTTTTCCCTCTTTGCATGCTTCATTTTGTAACCTCTTAAATTGTGAAAATTGGTGCTATGGTTAAATTTGGTTCACCTGACAAAAGATTATATGTATGTTAATTTGAATCACACCTTAAAACATGCAATCAACTAACCTTACTGCTTTCCAGCTGGTAGGCTGGTATACATTCAAGACTTTGTCTGGTGTGGATAAAAAAGCAGCCACCTAACAGGATTAAAGAATTTTAGTATGCCACTAACAGAATGAAGAAGGGAACTGGTAGAGGGAGATTAGCAGGATGTGTCAACGGTGGAAGAAAGAGGAAGAAGAGAAATTGATCCACCTCCCATATTGGATGAGGCTTCATCATAGCATTTGCAGTCCAAGAAGCTCTAGTCTAGAAATTGACGTCACTCAGATGCCTGCGGTGGATCAGCATCTCGGGATAGCTTATTTGCAAGAATAATGAACACTGGATAATATTCCTTCAAAAAAACCAATGTAGCACCTAACATCAGAAAACGATATAAATATAAAAATGAACTATAAAATATTATTAATAGAAGAATTTATAGTTTATTGTTGAATGACTTGAAGTGTCATAGATGAACAACCCAGTTGACCTTGGGTTCAGTATCCAGGCCCACTCGAGTTTGATCACATCAGATTGATTAAGAACCACTGGTCCTACAGTTCATAATATAATGTAAAGTTTCCAGCTGGACACAAGAATCATGTTTGTTTTTTTGTCAAACAGCTAGAAGAGAATTAGATTATGAATCCTATTAACTTGCGTCAAGTTTCCAAGTGTGATCACCAAGTTTTTGAGTTCAATGAGTTGATCAGGAGCTAATGATCCTAGTGATAATTTCACCATGAACATAACCAGATTCTGAATCAGAACCCTGAATTTGAAATGATAATCAGACTAGATCAGAAACTCAGGAGTATTAACTCATATATTAAAAAATTAAATAACAGAAGTTTTTTTACGGAATAAGAGAAATTCAAATATACAACAAAATGCTACTTTTAAAAATTAGACTAAAGTTTTCATTTCTTTTTTTTCGGTTTGTGGTTAGAAAGATTAAGGAAATTGAATCATTAGTCCATCCAGAACTCAAAGTCAGGCTTTCTAGGTCAGTGCTAAGCAATGATCCAGCTTTTGTTGATCTCAAAACTAAAATATCAAATTGTGCAGATTAAATAACTAAGCTATTGACTTAAATGACCACAGAGATTAGTTAGGCAAGGAAGAGCATATGAATCAATAGAAGCGAAAAAAAGGAGGAAAAAAAAGGATCTTTTTTGGGTTGAATAAAGAAAGATGATATGGCTGATCCTACGCCGTTAGAATGAGCGGCAAAGATAGCGGCAACTGACGGGAGCTATCTCAACCCCGAGACCTTCCTCTCGGTCTCGAGGCACATGGACAGTATCTCAACCCCCGAGACCTTTCTCTCAGTCTCGGGGCACATGAACAGTATCTCAACCCCCGAGACCTTCCTCTCGGTTTCGGGGCTCACCCGAGACCTTCCTCTCGGTCTCGGGGCACATGAACAGTATCTGAACCCCCGAGACATTCCTCTCGGTCTCGGGGCACATGAACAGTATCTCAACCCCCGAGATCTTCCTCTCGATCTCGGGGCACATGAACAATATCTCAACCCCGAGACCTACCTCTCGGTCTCGGGGCACATGAATAGTATCTCAACCCCGAGACCTACCTCTCGGTCTCGGGGCACATGGACAGTATATTAACCCCCGGGGCCTCTTATTCAATCTCAGGGCACACGAATGGCATCTCAATCCCTGGCGCATGGTCAGGTTATTCTGAGCCACCTGGCGTGCTCACATAATCTACCGCACATCCGTGGCAGAAGGTGGCCATGCCTCATAACGGCGTATGATCCGTTGTATCTTTGTCGCTGTGCATGGCCATACCCCGTTACGGTATGCGGATCATCACCTGCCCGTTACAGCGGTGACGCGCACCAGACGCTACCTCAGATGTGAGACATCTGTAAGGTCGTACTAACAGGTAACTCGTGATGCATCCGGTATGTACGATAACAGTACAACTTGCCATCGTCGGCCCCGTATTTTATCCGTTATCGAACTGGGCTCTTAAGAATCAGTGATCGTGGAAGTAGAAGAGGAACATTCGAACAGGTATAAAAGCACGCACCCCTGTAAGGATCCTTAGACCCTGGTTTTCTAGTTTTCCTCCCACTAGCAAAAATCCTAACTGTTTCAGCTCCCGTCGGCTGGGCAGTTCTTGGCTGATCCCAAGTAACTAACTTGAGCGTCGAAGGGTCCCCACCGGAGCATCCGGTCTCCGAGGACTTTTCTTGCAGGGGCTGGAGACAAGGACGTCCGTCTTCCCCGACGTTTGAAGAAGGTGACTTGGCGTCATCAGAAGATATAAACATACTACCTCTATTTGTATAGTATCTTTTGCTTGGATAGAATTTAGGTACAATGCGTTACCTACATGCTCTCCAGTTTCCTCTGCCCTTCTTTTCTTTTCAGCACTATCTCAGCATCTATGGAAGCACCAATTGATAATAGAAAGGGAACTGAAGGGCATGCAGATAACCTACTGCATGTAAGTTTCATCATTTCTAATTGTCTAAAATCAGAAAAAATAATATACAAAATAAGATCATAATGGATAAAAGATATCAGATCAAAAGGCTAGAAAATCAATCAGGTGACAAATCTAATTAGAGAGTCATGGTTGGGTTCCCAAGTCAGAGTACTGAGTTTTTGAGTTGGGTCACTTACAACAGCTAATGATGATTCAACCAGGAATATGTCCAACTGAGTCCACTCCTAAAAATATTGCATCACCATTACAACAGCATTACATGGTCTTTGGTGGAGCTCAACTGCATTGAGTAGAGAATTGGAGAAAATTTTTGTGCTGATTCCAGCTCCCAGGGAAAGAAAGAGCTCACACAAATGAGATATGGCTTATGGGATGATTACGTTTTATGGCGGTGCCTTGACTAAATCCCCAGACACTAATACTGTTTTCTGGGGAAAACAAGACCAAATACTGTAAATTTGCTCCACAGACAACAGAAGAGAGCTCCAGCTATCAAAAGATGCTAGAATGCTCCATCCAGATAGACCAAAAAAGAGCACTATTTGAATATGTTTCCCACAGTCAGTCAACGAAAAGTTAGTGTGCCACTTGCGTTGATATATTGATTTATTAATCACTTGAGATTTCACTGCGGTGATTTAATTCTTATAAGAGTTGGGCCACTCGGATTCCCACAAATCCAACTGGATCAGCCACTCATGAGAGTTACCTCAAAGCATGTGATGATAACAATAATGTATTTCGATTTTTTTTTTTTTTAAGGAAAAGCACATAACATATAATATAGTTAGCATCGAATAGAGCTTCTTTTTTTTTTTTCAAAAAGAAAAGGTTTTGTTAAAAGCTTGAAGAGGATTGGATCATCAATCAGGCTTGGAACTCTTAATTTGTTGAGTTTCTTGTCTTGCAAAGTACTTCATCACCGAGTGCTTGATGAGCCTTCTAACCTGCAAAGATATGACTAATTTTGAGTTGGATTGCCCAAGTTTTAGAACAATGTATCACCATGACAACAGCACTATGTGGCAACTATGTCATCAAAGGTATAGTTTTAGTTTTTATCAAGCAAATAGATAAAGAGTACGTGTAAGCTCTTTCAGTTAGTAAAGAATTAGAGAAAATTTTAACATCACGTTTAACATCGCCGGTGCCCATAATTAATTATTAAATTACCTGAAAGCTTCTGATCTCATCATACAATAAATTACCTCGTAAAATGACTTGAAGAGAACTCCAAGACTCCAACTATGGAAAATAAAGATCGAGAGAAAGCTACACTAATATAGATAATATCATGTTTTCCTTTAAATTAAGCTCCTCACAATCGTCAACAAGAGTGGGGGGGACGTACATGCAGCTGTTTCAAGCTCATCGCATCAATTCTTCTCCTATTCCGAGAGTGATAGGGGGTGTGTCTCTTTTCCCCCAACGCAGCAGCTATGAAGCTTCTTCCTTTTCTCCAGCAGCTGGGCAGTGGCATCACACCACGGTCCCAATAGTTTTATTTAGAATAAAATATATAATTACCATGGTCCCTCGTGGTTTATCTGGGATAAAATATGGTCGCCACCCAGTTTTTTGTTACATAGCTTCAGGTTCTGATGCCACATAGCTCTTGATTCTGATGGTTTAACTCATGGAGGCACTGTTTGAACTGGTCGCCTACCATTTGTGTGCTGATTTGGTCCTCCAGGATGAAGCAAGCATCAACCACTGTTCCAACTAAAATGAACAAGAGTAGTGGATGAAGACTTCACGGCCGCATGCTCATGTCCTTCTTAGTATCATGTCAATCATTGAATTGGACATCTTATGAAAAGTTAAATCGAAATGTGGATGGAATAGAGTTGTGATTAGAAGTTGTGCGGCGAAAATGGTGTAGCAGAGAGAATGACAATTTAACAACAAGCATGGAACATATGCGTGTCTTGAATTGAAGGACTGTAGATGGACTTGGAATTATTCTTTCAACAGTTCCATCCGCATGCATGACACCTGGTGATGGGTAGGCTTGATGGAGTGAGATATGGACCCTATGCGACTTTGAGTGATGATAAGGTAATAAGCGTCTTCAATGGCATGTGCATGCGTTATAAAAAGATTTGACAGCTTAGATTGTCATGATTTCATGTCCAAATGTTCTAAATGGCAATATAAAACCTATGTGTTCTCACTTAATTAGCATTATACCATTGATCCATTCAATATTAACATGCATCCTTGATCTGTTTTAGCCCAAAGTCGCCTCCCATGGTCAGGGGATCTATATTGCAAATTATGGGTATTTCTACTCAGGCTGATCAGCTGTCTTACCTTGGGATTCCCATCACGGGAAGAAGGCCTCGGATTTCCGACTTCAGTATCCTGGAAAGGAGGGTCCGCGACCGCCTGGAAGGGTGGCAGGTTATTGGGCTCTCTATGATGGCTCGGATTACTCTTCTTCGCTCAGTCCTGTCTTCTCTTCCTCTCTATTTGTTATCTAATGTTGCCATCCCTCTGACATGTTTGAGAAAGATTGAGAGATACTTTCGGACTTCCTTTGGGCCTCTATGCAGGAAGGTCATGGTGTTCATCTTCTTGCTTGGGATATTGTCTGTATACCGACTGCTGAGGGTGGGCTCGGGATCCAGTCTCTTATTGTCAGGCGGGAAGCTCTTATAGCTAGGCATGCCTCGCAGTTCTTGCTTGATCGGCATTGTTTGTGGAGCTCATTCATGCGTGCCAAATATGGTGACTGGAATCATTCAGCTTCCCTCAATCCTCCCATCGGCACTCCTTCTTCTGGAAAGAGGTATGTTGTCACGCTCCGACTGTTCTGGATGGCATTTCTTGGATGATTGGCGATGGTTCCTCTGTGGATGTTCTTCAGGATGCCTGGATTACTGACCTTTCCCTTTCTCGATGGCCTACTTTTGTTACCACTGATATCCCTAATATAATGAGAGTCTCTGATCTTATTTCTCATGATCATTCTGCTTGGCTTTCCTCATCGATATCGTGCTTCTTCGGGGATGAGCTCTACCGTCGTGTTACTTCTCTTCCTCTCATTCCGGGCCACACTAATGATTCTAGGGTTTGGAGGAGAACTTGTTCGCCCCGGGCTCCTATGAGGGACCTTATCGATATCTATCGGCCTCTGCCCCATCAAGTGATGGATTTGGCTTGGATCTAGCATCTTCCCATTCACCCTAGAGTGTGTCTATTCGTATGGAAGCTTGCTTGGAGTATTCTTCCGACTTGTTCCCTGCTCTCGAGGAGAGGTTTGAGCATCATGCCTATATGCCCGTTGTGTGGTATCGAGGAGGAGACAGTGGATCATGCTATCTTCTTATGCAGTAGAGCGAGACAGATCTGGCATAGTTCGGGGATGTGTCCTTGGGAGCATGATTCGGATTCCCAGTGTTTATCATTCCTTCGGCTGATCAGGCAGGCTATGCGGAATGGTGTCTATCAGATGGTTCCGAGATGGGCTTATATTGCGTACCATATCTGGTTATTTCGGAACCATATTGTTTTCACTGAGGAGGCTCCTACCTCCATTCGGGTCATTAGGTCCGCTGTCTCCTCAGCCGCGGAGTATACTTTCCATCAGAGCTCTCTGGATTCTACTTGCCCTGGCCACTGGGACTCCCATGCTACTTCGGTAGCGCACCGGCGTACGATTTTTATTTCTTGGGAGCCCCCACCCCTAGGGTTTGTTAAAATCAACTTTGATGGGAGTGTTCGCGATAGACATGCGGGTTCAGCTTTTGTGATCAGAGGATCGGATGGCATGATGATTGCGGCTGGCGGATTTGGATTGCTTGACTCTACTGTCCCCCTTGCTGAACTGTATGTAACGTGGGCTGGTATTTCTTATGCCTTTCGGACCCTGGGTGTCCAAAGGCTTATTATTGAGATTCTGCTACGGTTATCAGCTGGATCCGTCAGGATTCCATTGACTATCGGTCGTCCATCCCCCTGATCAGTGATATCAGATCTCTTATTCTAGGAGCTGCTAGTGCCCAGATTCGGCATATCTACAGGGAAGCCAATGGAGCTGCGGATTGGATTGCTGCTCGAGTGGCTTATCACTCTGGCTTTTGGAGCTGGCAGCGGGGTGACCCTTGCCCTATTATTCTAGGCCAAATATTGTATTCCAATATTTCGGGTTTGACTCATCCTAAATTAGTGTGATCACCCGTTTGTACCAAAAAAAAAACAAACATGTAGGGTAGACCTAACCAAATTTTGATGGATCCTAAATTGGTTGGATCAATTTCTCGCATATTCCTCACACAAGCATAGCCATGCCACAACATTGAAACACAGCTTATATTTTTGTTTTTTTTTTTTTTGAAAATATAATTTAAGATTATCCCATGCTTCTCAAATAATGAAGCATCCATCTATCCTCTATATGGATAGAGTAATTTGAAATTGATATGTTGAGGAAGCTAAACAAATGATTATCGACCTTAAGAGATGAGCACCTTTTCTTTCTTTCATGGTTGAAATCAATCTCGATGGTCGAAGATATATCGCATCTTCTAATTTATTAACCTCTAGTCGCATTCATAGAAAAAATACTCATGACCTAAACTGTTCATCACAATGGTCCTCCGTAATTCGAATCATAATCGAATCATTGATTATCATTCCAAATGAATTATTTGAATAGAATTAGAATTTCACTTTGACTTCATCTAAAATTTGGATCTTATTTAGAAAAAAAATATAAAGTTCAACCCTCTACAATGATTTACAAATCCATTCCAGCAAATTGCAACTCAGCGCAACCTCCTCTTATTCTCTTCTCATCTAACGCTCTTGTCTCTCTTTTCTAAACCGACATCCTCTTAAGCTTTTCAACCTACCACTGTTGGTAGAGATGGATCATGATATTTTTAGCTATTAGATTACACAAGTTTTCGTAGGCTCTACCTAGTATGTCTGATAAAATTTTTTTTTTTCTTTTTTGCTTATGATAAGTTTAATTTTATAGATATTCTTTGTAATTTTTAATACATTTTATTTTATTTTTTTTTGTATATTCATCTGAAATCCGAATTTTTGGCTATGATTTTTAGCTTTGATTCCAACGTCGATTGTAATTAGAATTATAATTATGATGCTGGCTTTGGCTTGCTCTGGAATATCAATCCAATTAATTGTCCCTCGTGCGGACTACTGTTCCTAGGTCTCCGTTTCCCAGCCAATCAATCATCTCAAGCCCATCATCATGTACAACAACCATCGAGGCAAACAGCCCCTTCATAGTTTTGTCGACGTTGAGCCGATGTCCCACCCCAGACGGAACAAAAGCAAATGGATCAGCTCCCGTACTAAGCTGGACCCGGACCCCACCCTTGCTCAACTTGAAACATTGAACCTAGTCCGCACCCAACCCCCATCTCTGGACCCATCCACGCGAGTCAAAATCTTTAGCCCATGACCCTCCCCAGATCCTCTGGCCCACGCCAACCCCGCCACGTACCGTCAGGAGCCGTGCGCCCCCCGCCGTGTCGCGACAATTAAAGACCACGTGTCCTCCGCTACGACGGCTTTTCAATCCTTGGGTGGGTGGAAAAAACTCAAAAAAAAAAAAAAAAAAGCCAATCCTGGCCCGGCCGCCCCAATCCCCGCTTTATCGCCATCGAACCGTACAGCGGATCCCCCCACCCGCATCCGTGCTACGGTCAACCGGCACGTGCCAGTCACCAGCTCACCCAACCCCTGCTCCCTGTTACTTGGACCCACGCGACATTCAAAGCTCACGCTGCAACCCTCCTCCTTAATGGAAGCCAGAATGCGATTGCGACCTCTCTCTCTCTCTCTCTCTCTCTATCCCACGCCCCCCTTTCCTTCGGTGATCCAGCTGTCTCCTCCTAGCTTAAAACAGCAAGTCCTTGTCCCACGGTCATCTAACTTGAGACACTTCGAACATTTATCCACTCCTTCCTTTGTATCTCTCGAGATATATCATCATATACCTCCCATTTCTAATTCTCAAGTGTGCAATGCATAAAATCCTCATAAATATCATCCCCGATTATTATATTCCTCCTTTACGTAGCTACTCGGAAGCTCTCACACTCTTAACAACCTCGCATGTGCCCAATAACACCGCCCCCTCCCCTATTTATACTCCCCCACCACCACCACAATAATCTTACACCATTAGCGCATGCAAATGGAGCATGAGAACAAACCAGCCGTGGAGGACACCGGCGCGCCGGCGACGCACTACCGGGGAGTTCGCAAGCGGAAGTGGGGCAAGTGGGTCTCGGAGATCCGGGAGCCGGGGAAGAAGACCCGAATTTGGCTCGGAAGCTTCGAGTCGGCCGAGATGGCCGCCGTCGCCCACGACGTTGCCGCGCTACGACTCAAGGGCCGCGACGCTCGGCTGAACTTCCCCGAGACCGCCGACCAGCTCCCCCGGCCCGCCAGCTCCGACCCGAGCGACATCCGGTCCGCCGCCCTCGAGGCCGCCGCCCGGTCCGGTTGAGGCAGGAGCTGTTCACCCGGTCCGGCCCCGTTAGCTCCGGCTCGCCGGCGGTCGACTGGTCGTGGAACGATGAACTCGGGCTCGAGACGCCGATGATGTGGGTGGAGCTCGCGGAGGCGATGCTGCTGGCCCCACCGGTCTGGTCCAACGACGTTGGTGAGCTGGACGATTGGGTGCAAGGATCGCTGTGGGATCCGTCGCTGTAGACTCCAGAGGCAACATCCTTTAATTTTTTTTTTTTTTTTTTTCAGAAGGGGGGATGGACGAGTGTTAACTTACTTGTGTTTGGAATCTCAAAAGTATCAATGTAGAAAAAAATCACGTGAATACAAATGAATGTATTATTATGGTTGGAAACCAGCAGACAAAGCGAGCATTATTATGTGGCACTCTCTTTGTTAAGATTGTGTCCCGGTGCAGCGAAGAAATTAGAGAAGAGAGGAAAAATCCGGCCTTTTATCATGTTATATTTCCATGTCAATAGCGATCGATGTTCACTCACAGAGGACGAGTTTCTGGACTGATAGGAGTTCGATTACAATAAGCATTTACTCTTTAACATATCCTTGGCTTCACGTAGAAGAGTATTGACATTAACCTTCTCTCCAGTATCATGTTTATATTCATGATGATTATAATTTGTGTACATACTTTGAAAGAGCTCCTCAAAAAATGAGCTCTCAAGAATTTTTCTTCTTTTTGTGGGTACACTACAAGAGAGGAGATTATTTACAATCTCAAGTGGCAAACACATATATATAACATCAGCCTTCAAAGCTTATGAAAGATTTATTGAAAACTATATATCTCAACATTTGCAAGATGATCGATCTGCTGAATGGTTAGCCTTCTGAAAGGCATCCCTACAAATGAAATTAGATAGGGAGATGCCTCCACCTCCAAGGTAGAGGAGAAGTGGAGGCAACTGTTCGCTTCTTCTTTTATTGAAATTAATAGAAGGCGATTAGTGTAGTAAGGCCCTTAGGCGATGGCTCCAGTTGTGAAAGCTTGCTTTTTATCCGAGAACCGTGTGCTAATTAAGAACCAAAGGCAATGATTAAATGGCACCAAACAGAGCCGCATCAAGCTCATACCGTCTTTCTTATCCTCTGTTCTTCTGAGCTTTGCTTCCACTGGACTAGTGATTCATTCGTACATTTAGATCCATTTGTCTGGAGTCTCATTTATGCGAGTCCGGAATCCATCATGAAAGGTGAGGCAGGACAAGGGTAGAGAGTAGGAGGAAACTAGAGTAGTCATGAGTTACTTGACAATCCCATATATGGATGAGATTAATTAAGAAGGGAACCATCTTATTAATTTCTTCTACATATGTACTTATTCTAAATGTATCTAGTCTCCCTCAATCTCCAAAGAAAGATGTTCACTTACTTGGTTAGGTCATTGGATGTTAGTACTCTCCCCCCTGTTCTAGGCTCAAATTCTCCCATTCTAGTTTTATTAAGCTTCTTTGTGTCCAAAAAACTAACGCTGCTACCTATCTAAAACATCAGCTGGACAATAACTCAACAGTTGCTCCCCTCGCCCAGATGGATTGGGATTTAGAATGGAGTTGTTTACACAAGCTCTTTTTGCTATCATTTTTAAAGAGACGATTGTTGGCACTCCCACTGCTGCTCACAGTAATTGCAACAGCAACAAAAGAGCTCACAGTTATCACAGCTGGGAATCCAAACACGCCCTCAGTGCGGAGCCCATGACCTAGAAATGAGGTTGTTTTCTTCTGGCTCTTCAGGATTTACTCGTCATGGATGCTGGAATTCTTTATTCCGGCCGGACAAATGTAAATGTGAATGCTTAGAACGTACTCCAACCTTTCAAAACCAATAAAAATAAATGATCAAAGACACGTAACCAAGCCGCCTCCTCTTGGGAGACAAGAAGGCCCCCAATTCTAGATTGAGATAAAAAAACGCGTAAAAGTTGTCACATCCATCGGATTACGGGGTGGATTATTGTGTGCTTATGACGACGAACAAATTAATTTAATTAATTCATGTTTTACTACGCCATGACCACGTCCAACGGCTTAATTTTAAGCCGTTTAATCATTATTAAATCCAGTTAATTTCCGGTGTTTAAGTTTCAGAAAATTTGTCTTCCTTCGTAGAACTCTTGTCCTTGTGCTTCTAAACGTGTTCCAATTGATCGAATTCCAAATTCCAAGCATCCGTTCAACCTCGGTTCAGACCCAGTCCAGACCGTGAGACATGCATTCATTTGCTAAGATAATATATATGGCTTCAATCTCAGTGGCTCTAACGATTTAGACGTCCGTATTGTCTCGTTGGAACCGTACGTGAGTGCTTTGCTTGTATGAATGGCCGTCATGACACATCTCATCTCAAACATATATAGACGCTTATCGTTAATGCAATGACTGTATGGATACTAACAACTTCTTTACTATTCTTTAAATATAATCACAGCTATTCAAATTTGATGATCACTTAGGCTGTGTTTGAAATAGAAAATAAGAGAGATATTTTTATTCTCAAAAGTCATAATTACGAAGGATAGCTGAAAATAAAGTTAACTGATTATCCTTTCAAATAAGAGTAAAAAAAAGTTATCCTATGGATTTATCTTTTTGCATTTAATATGATCAATGGGATACCTAGGGGATATATATCTAGGGATAGTCAGAAAATAAACTCTTTTTCATACACTTATCCAGAGATAGCATTTTTTTATCAAACACTATCTTAAGCATGCACGTTATAAAACCTTTAGGTAGTGTTTGAAATAGAGGATAAGAATATTCCTTGAATATCCCCTCTTATTCCCAAAAGCCATAACTATAAGGGATAGCTGGGAATAAAGCTAACCAAAGGGATAGTTCATGATTAACCATGATTAATCATGATATCCCCTCAATTTATTTCCTAAAAAATGCAGGAATAGCAGGTTATCCCTCCAAATAAGAGTAAAAAAAAGTTATCCTATGGATTTACTTTTTTGCATTTGATATGATCAATGGGATAGCCAAGGGATATCCCTAGGATAACCAAGGGACAAACTCTATTCCGTACACTTATATGATAATATTTTTTCTATTAAACACTATCTTAACATTTGGTCCGACCCAATATTACAATCCAAACCATAAAATGCAAAACATGTCATAATTTCGATCCGATTATACGATGCGGCCGTGAAATACAAAACGTGTGATAATTGTGGGACCTTATGGGGATAGACTTGAGGACAGCTCAACTATAAGACAGCTAGGCGGTGTGACTTTTAATCAAGCCTTTTAGCTCGTGAAAGAGTCGAAGCGGGACATAGATTTGCCACCATGTCTTATGAGTCAACTTTACTGAACCTCTGATGGTGATGGAAGATTCTGAACCGGATCTGGAGTCGGAGAAAAGGCGGCTGGCCGACGCAGTGCGGGAAACAGCGTCGCGATGACTGTGGACGCCCACCACGTGTCCGTCTGCGGTGGGCCCCACACTTAGCAATGAGACGATAACGCAGTGGTGTTAGATACGATGTTTGAGTTTGATCAGATGATCCTTTGGCCCCGGTCTAGGCGGTGAAGCCCCGCATTGGACTATTTTGAGGAAAGCGAGTAGAACAAACGATGGTCATGGTGGTGGCTTGACACCTTTTAATTTATTGGGGACAACTGGCCAGAGGATGTGTACTTGGTACTAGTTTTGCCAACGCTTTCAAAGAATTGATGCCACCGTCTCTTGGTTTGAATTGTATTTAGGGGTTAATGCGAGGAATTCTTCCTAATCTCTTGGCTTCATAAAATAAACGCAAGGAATCCTACAACAATAATAAGAACGAAATTGCGAGAGCAATGGACTCCAGCACACAAAGTTTTAACCTTTAGATTCAGTCTAACAAGGATTATTTGGACTAAAAAGTCTAACCACTAACACAAGTTAAATAAAAGATGATGCTTGCTATCATGCTTTTGGGATATAAATCATAGAATCTTTTGTAGCATTCCTTCCATTTTAAATTTTTAATTACTATGTAAATTAGACTTTTATGATTTGTCTAATCTCATGTTGATGCAAAAGCTGATATCAAGTTGCTATTCAGAATTTTTGTCCTGTATTTGAACTATAGAGGTAAAGTTGTGATCAGGACTCTTGCTGAAATAAAAGAATGACAAATGCCCTTTTATTATCCATGTGTTCAAATATTTTTGCCAGCTGGGAGATTAATGTGGGCTTGGCTATCAATTTTCAATGCCTTTGGTAAGATGATGACTATTGCAGACAAGGTGGATCGATGTTTGAAAAATAAAAAATAAAAAAGAACTTTAATGATGGCATAATTTAAAAGGAAAAGGTGAGCCTACAACAAGTATGTTTGTTGCTGTCAAAATCTATCCTCCGACTCGGACGCGATCGGGCTGCAGCGCGGGATCTCCGACTGAGTGGACCTGCAAAACAGTCCTCACGCGAGAGGCGTTGGGGGTGGCCCTCTGCGGAAGACCCTCCGACGCTCAAATCAGTGGAGATCAGCAATCAACAGAAATGAGAGAAGGCTCTCGCTGAAGAGTCCCTCCAGGGCTCTGAGCAGAGCAGAGCGCTAATGGCGGAAGCTAAGGCAGAAGGAGAAAGGGTTCCAGTGAGTAAGTGTGCGCGTACCTGAGGGATTGGCAGATGACTCTATTTATAGAAGATCACCTGATTCCTTGGGGGCATCGTGGGTCCGAAAGTCGTTAGGATCTGAATCCAGTTTGTTATGAGGTCAGTAGGATTCGTATCTTGTTGGTTAGGGGATCAACGGCTAGGAGAGCTCGTTGATGTCTCGAGATGTGGTGAGGACATAAGCTCCAGGGCCCTAGGCCACTCTCGTGGGTCCTAGGTCACTCCCGGATATGATTTCTGTTTGGAATTTCATGAATTCGGGTTCTCCTACGTCGAATTCCGCAGAGGCATAGATATCGCTCGGGCTAGCCGAGCGATGGGAAAGATCGACTAGAGGGGCCGAAAGATGACATAGCTCGGCTGGGGCCGAGAGACGATATAGCTCGGTTGGGGCCAAAAGATGATATAGCTCGGCTGGGGCCGAGAGACGTTATAGCTCGGCCGGGGCCGAGAGAGATATAGCTCGGCCGGGGCCGAGAGAGGATATAGCTCAGCTGGGGCCGAGAGAGATGATGTAGCTCGGCTGGGGCCGAGAGAGGATTCGCACCTTGGGAGTCCTTGGCTCGGTGAGGGGCTAAGGTGCCCCAACTTATCGAGGCCGACTTATCTCGGGCGGGTGTCGCATAGCAGGTAGGAATCTGGGCTAGCCCTAACCATGTGCACGATTATTGATACACAGCGATTTTACCCTTCAACACATGCCCCCCACTCCCTAGTTCGAAACGTAAGTTCGGGCGTAGGGAGTATAATTTCAGGTGGCATGACTTGAACGGAGGGGTTCAGGTTTGACAGCCTGCATAATGATGCCCTATTTAATGCTACGCGGCCACCGTGCCTTTGTGAGATGTGCCTTTGCAGGGCACGTCACATAAGGCTCCTTTGAGATAGCGGTTGGGAAATTGCCACATAGCAAATCCCGGTTTTTATGGCATCCGCAATGACGGTTCCGGGCGTCTCGGTTGGGACGCCCTATCTTTCTCTTATGACGGTTTCTTTGAGGGAAAGCAAAGTCGAAACGGCGTCGTCCCTGTTCATAGCGCTCTGTCGTTCTTCTTTGGAGAATCTTGCTCTCTGCTTCCTCTGTAGTTTCGCTCGGTGCTTCTCTCGGCCAGCAGGATGATGAGCCCCGATGATATGGTTTCGGAGATTACCACCGAGGATTTGGGGAGAATACGCCAAAAGTATGGCATTCCCTCGGATATCATTCTGACGTTGCTGGAACCCGATCATAGGGTTTCGCAAGATCTGGAGCGCGGGGTCTTTCTTTATGAAGACAGTTTGAAGGCGGGCCTTCGATTTCCCCTTCACCCCTTGGTGAAGGAAATCATGAGATTCTACAATATTTGCCCGACGATGGTGGCTCCCAACAGTTGATGCAGCGTCATCGGTTTATCTCAATGTTCAGCCGGATTTAGGTAACGACGACTCTTCCTCCCTTTCGTGCCTGTTATTATCTGATGCTTAGGAGGAAATCAGAGTGGCCTTACATTGGACCCCGAAGGTCTTTCAAGGCGATAACAGATAAGCCATCATCTATAAAGGAGTGGAAGGTCAGGTTTTTTATTGCTGAGGGGAACATCGGCTCCGATTTTTCCGGGGATGGGGAAACTTTGTTCAAGATGTGAAAGCACATCCGACTCTATCTGAGCAGGAGAAGGACTTGGAGGTCCTTCGCGACGGTAGGATGTTTTTGGCCAATGATTTACTATCGAGGAGGCTCTTTTCGTCCCGGGCTTAACCTCCTTGACCCGCATAGTAAGTTTTTTCCCTTTTTATATTGATTTCGTTCGAGCAAGTATGTCTCGGTCTGACCGCTTGCTCTCTGTTCCTGCAGCCAAGAAGTCTGAACTATTGGGCCGTGTCAAGAAAGAGTTTAGCAAGCGCCCGAGGGAGAGCAGCGGAGGGGAGAAACGCAAGCCCGAGAAGGCGGCTCATTTTTCCGAGGAGCGCTCGCCAGAGGTTGAAGCAGTCGCGGTGGAGGCGTTGAAAGCAGAGGAGGATACGGAGAGGACTGCTGAGGTCCCCTGTCCTCTAGTGGTGGAAATAGTAGACAGCCCGGATGAAACTCCATCGGCTTGTCTGGGAGCCTCTTCTTTTGAAGGTGAGCCAATAGGTGGCACGGCGGAGGTCGGTGCCTCCAAGGGTCCTCCTCCGAGCGAGGAAATGCCTCTGGTTTTGGCGGAAGGACTGGAGGGATTTAGGGGCGGCGATGTAGGGCCGGCTGCAGTGGAGGCTCAAAAGGGGCCTACGGCCGGAGGACTTCCTCTTGGAGTGGCTGGAGAGATTGGTGAACAGACCGAGGCATTGGCGGAGCCTGTGGGGGAGGAGTAGGTACCCATGATCGAGGGAAGGAGCTCGGACAAGGGGAGAGAGCAAGGTAAAGGTCTTGCGGCCAAAGCTTCTTCCACCAAAGTTTTGGGTAAACTGGCGTCTGGGCTGGCCGAGTTATCCGAGGCATCCCATGTTAGCATTCTGCTGAGGGAGGCCGAGAGGGCAAAGGCTTCTCAGTCGGAGGTCGTTCGGACCGATCCTTCGGATGGCGACGGTCAGCCCGGTAGCTCGGAATAGGCCGTCGAGGCAGCGTTTGCTGCCCTAATGAGGTCAGCACTGTACCTGAGCGCAGGTCCCTCGGTGAATGAGTTCACAGACCTAGACCTGGTTGATGCCACGTTTGGCCAGCGGGGCGTGGCGACGGAAGCCCATCTTCTTCCCGAGATCAACAATTCTACCCTCATGGGGCTAGCCATGTCCTACATCTCCCGGGTGAGTTATTATTCCCAAGTAGTGAATGCTTTCCGGTTAGCTTGGTCACTCTCTTCTTACTTGTGCTTCATTCTGCAGAGTGCTTTGATCACCAGGGCATTGTGCTGGCGCTTGAATCTGGCGATAGTGGCCAGCCCCCAGGCTAGGAGAGTCAGCGCCGAGCTTCGATCGTGGGCGGAGGCGTCTGATACGTTTGAGCAAGCTCTGGGTACCGCCAACGAGAATTTGGCGAAGATGAGGGTGCTGCATCAGGCCGCCCTAGATGACGCATCCAAGCTGAGGCTCGAAGTTAAAGAGCTACGAGGGCTCCTGGCGAGGTATGACGATGCATGCCTGGAGTTATCGCAGATCAAGTCTAAGCATGCTGAAGAAATGGAGACTGTCAAAAAATAGTTTAATGAGAGCCTAAGTAGGCAAAGGAGAGAAGCCGTCGAGGAGAGAAATCGCCTGAACAAGATGCTTGGCGAGTTGGAGGAGAAGGTATGGCAACTCAACCGCGGTATAGCTGATAGGGATTACAGGATCAAATGGCACCAGGAAAGGTTAACCCAGCTCAATAGCGAGCTCTCCCAGGCCTGGGGAGAAGCTGACAGTAGGCAGTCGAAGATCAGCGATCTCAAGGGCAGGATCGAGCGGGTTACAGCCGATCAATTAAGGGCTTTTAACGAGGTCAAGAAGTTGACCCAGAAGTTATCCCGGTAGGAGGAGGAGGTATGGTACTACCCCTTTTTGGCTTTCCTTGCTAGCTCACCATGGCACTAGCTAACTTTGTTTTTGCTGATGAAGAAGGCAGAGCTGGAGAATCGGAGCCATATGCGGACCCTGCAAGAGGAATTGGCATCCAGCCGAGAGAGGAGCTCAGAGCTCGAAAGGCGGGTCGCTGAGACCGAGGAGCAGATTGGCTTGCTGCAGAGTCAAACTGCTGAAATAGAGGGGCAGGTCGCTTCACTTCAAAATCAAGCTGCTGAAGCCGAGATGCGGCTCGCTCTGCTCAGGGGCGAGCAAGATGTAAATTGTGCCGACGCCTTCTAGCTTGGGGTGGAGGACGTTCGAAGTAAAATATCCAAGGAGCATCCAAAATGGGAGCTTTCCTTCTTGGATGTTGAAACCTCTGAGGCTTGTACCCCATGAGCTGAAGAGGATGAAAACGATGATGCTCTGGACGTCGACCTCGACGCTATTCTGGATGCTAGTGAGGCTGCAGCCCCTGAAGGACGCCTCAAGTCCATCGCCGAGGAAAAGACAACCTTTGAAGTGGGCGAAGCGAGCCAAGCTTCCCCGAGCATTGTTGAGTTATTTGTGTACTTTTGCCTTTTTTAGATATGTAGTTTGGTCTGGGTTTTCAATAAACGGGCCCTCGGCCCTCATTTGCTTGCCTTTTTAGTTAATATTTTTATTGCAGACTTCCTTTCGATTGTGAACAAGTTATGACTTGTTCGTGCCATTTGGTCGATTTGGTTCGGATTTAGATGAATGTCTCGATCAAGGCCGAGGTATAGGGATAGCTCGGCTAGGACCGAATGGCATGATAGCTCGGCTTAGGCCGAGAGATAAGATAGTTCTGATGAAGCTGAGTGACGTGATAGCTTGGCTTAGGCCGAGAGATAAGATAGCTTGGCAGGTGATGGCCAAGGATTGCAGAGGTATCCTGGTCAGAGCCGAAGTTGGGTAACTCGGCCCGCGCAAGGCAAAGGGGCGGGCGTGCCTTTCGAAGGGAGTTTGGTCCCAAGAAGAAGGATGTTTACCGGCGCGCCGTCATTTATTTATCCTTTTCGAAAAAGGGAGAGCGATTCCTCGCCTCCCACACACGGCCACGGAAGCGGTGACGCGTGGCAAGACTTTATGATAGTGGCGTTGGGACTAATAGTTCGGGTGATCGGGATGCCCGCCCGAGGTGATTTAAATACCGGTGGATGGTATGCCATTGTTAACCAATTCTTCTTCCGATCTCCTGTTGGCCTGTCCAAGCTTACAGTAATAGGATGGCTTCCGAGAATAGAGGGAGGTCAAATGGGATGCCAAGTAGCGTTGCTGGCAGCTTTGGGGTGCCTCGCCAAGGCCGTACCATGATAACTGTGGACGGGGAGGTTCTGGCATCGCTACTTGCGGACCGCGAGCAAGTCCGGAGACTGGCTGAGCAACACATGGATCTCTCGGCAAGAGAGATCGAGCTCCTCCGCCAAGCCAATAGTAGGCTGGAGCGGGAGGTGGCGTCCCTTCGACAGCAATTGGCTGATTCGGCTCCGCGGCGTGGGGAGAGTTCAGCATCGTTCGAAGAAGGTAGCAAGCCCCTGTGAGGGCTAATGTATTTTTTCTTTGTTTTTCCCCTCTTGTAATGAACGAAGAAAGGTTTATTGGAACTTTCTTGTTTGTTTGCCATTTCTGAAGTGTCTTCCTTTATCGTCCGAGTCTTACGGAACGAAACATTCTCCCGAGGTAAATGGGGCTCGTAGGTTTCAGTTGGGGCGTTGCATATCGCTCGGTCTTTGTCAAGATTTTTGACAAAAGACGCACTCCGGTCTTAGCCGGGGATTATATTCCTAGGACGTGCACTCCGACCTTAACCGATGCTTAGGCATTCTGGGTATAGGTCGGGGCTTACATTCATAGGACGTGCACTCCGATCTTAACCGATGCTTCCGCATTCTGGGTATAGGTCGGGGCTTATATCGTGTTTCATTTTCAATGAGACAAAAGTAGTTACTTTAGATTGGACAGAAGTATAATATCACGTGCAGTCATGCTGAGCGAAAAGGGGATACTTCGGTTTATTCCGAAGTATGGAGGCAGTTTTGGCCTTGGGCGGAAGCACAGTGCAATATCTCGGTTTATGCTGAGGCATAACGGGCAGTTGGGCCGGAGCGGAGGATATCGAGATGTCCTCACTGAGGAGTACTTGGCTTCTGCGCCCTTTTATTATTCTGTCAGTGCCTTATCTTTTCTAAGGTGAGTCGATCCTCCTTTTTGCCGAAATGGATGATACGGCCCTGTAACCTATAAAAGGTTGCCTTGGCACTTTCCAGGGATACTTATTATGTCTACCTTTTCAAGGCGGGTCATTTCGACGTACGACGCAAGCGATTGTTTGCCATTGGAGGGTGTCACATTCACCGGGTGATTTTCCAGGTCTGCCCATATCTCTAAGATCAGCGGGCAATTTTATGCATTTAAGACCTGTGATCCGGGATCAGAGAAAATCTTCTGGCGTACGTCATGGGCTGAACAACGCGTTTGGCATGCATCGAAGGGCGCTATTTTCATCCTGGGAGACCACGTGGCAGCGTGGATTGGGCATTTTGAACCTCGGGGCTTACTGCTTTAACAGCTGCTCCCGGTCCATTTTGCCTATAAAAAGGGGAGGAAGGGGCCATGATAGGCCATCCTCAAAATTTTCTTCTCTGTGAGCTGTGAAAGTTTTCATGATGTCTGCGTCCCTGAAGCTGAGAGTGGAGGGACTGGGTTTTCCTTTTGTAAGCCACCTTCCTACGGATAGTCGGGGTGACAAAGGAGCCGCTGGAGAGCAGCTCGCCCTCAAGAGAGGAGCTTCAGAGATCATATGGAGAGCGCACAGGAGGTCCGCAGAGATCACATGGAGAGCGTACATATGCGCTTCCTGTGTATCCTTTGTGGTTTGCTACGGGGGTCGCAAGGTAGGAAGTGCACATGTACCCCCGTAGCATGCACGGACTTTTCCTTTTCCCTCTGGCTGGATGCTTGGTCCCTCCGTGTGGGGAATCTTCCGCCATGTGAAGAGAGAGTTGAGAGAAGTGTGGGGCTGATGGTCCCCTATCTCTCTCAATCGGGCAGCGACCTGCAGCCCAGCATTTCACCCAGGGGAAGCTTTCTCAGCATCTGCATCCACAGGTCTGTGCCTCTTTTTGGATCTCTTAATTCATCCAGAGGACCCATGGGAAGCCGGCCTTGTCATCTATCAGGGCGAGCTAGCTGGTCGCCTAATCTTTTGGGTCGGATGCCGAAGCATCATTGTTAACTGAAGCTGACTGGAGTAGTTCGGCCGAGCTATTTACTCATTTTTATTTCTTGTGCTTTGATGCACTTGTAACTCCTTTCAGGATGTTGTAACTTTTCTTTTGATGAGGAAATAAAGAAAGTTTTCATTCCTTCATTCTTTAGCACCTGCTTCTTTTTGCGCTGAGAGTTGTTGCTCCCATATTATGCTTTTTATGTCGCAGCATATTTCGGCAGCACTGTTGCTGCTTTGCTCTTGCTAAAATTAATGTCCGATCCTCAATGGAGAACACGTATATCCATGCGCGAGTCAAAGAGGGACCTGGGAGGTTCTGTGGAGTCATGAAGTAAGCATAATCCTATTTGCAGAACGAAGCAGGTGTTCCTTCGGGGAAAAACAGCTCGTGGCATGTTTTTGCTGTCGAATAATGGGAGGTTGTTTGCCTCTACCAAGGTATAACAGGATGCCTTAGTTGCGTCAAGGCGTTGGAGAAATTACTTGAATAGGGCGAAGCCTCAGGATATCACTCGATTGTTGTTGAAGATCAAGGGTATCACTCGATTGTCGTCAAAGTTTTTACACTTTTGTTCCGATCAGGGCTTGTTAGCTGCCTGAACCTTGAGTGACGTTTTGGAGATTATTTAATTCGGTCGGGGCTTGTAAGCTGCCTGAATCCGAACGAGGTTTCCTTGACGTTTGATTCGGCCAGGGCTTGTAAGCTACCCGAATTCGAACGAGGTTTCTTTGACGTTTGATTTGGCCGGGGCTTGTAAGCTACCCGAATCCGAATGAGGCTTTGGAGATTGTTTGGTTTGGCCGGGGCTTGTAAGCTGCTCGAATCCGAATAATATATTTCGGAGATTGTTTGGTTCGGCCGGGACTTGTAAGCTGCCAGAATCCGAACGAGGCTTTGGAGATTGTTTGGTTCGGCCGGGGCTTGTAAGCTGCCCGAATCCGAACGATATATCTCGGAGATTGTTTGGTTCGGCCGGGGCTTGTAAGCTGCCCGAATCCGAACGATATATCTCGGAGATTGTTTGGTTTGGCCGGGGCTTGTAAGCTGCCCGAATCCGAACGATATTCTCTGGCGTTTGGTTCGGCCGGGGCTTGTAAGCTGCCCGAATCCAAACGAGTCTTTGGAGATTGTTTGGTTCGGTCTGGGCTTGTAAGCTGCCCGAATCCGAACGATATTCTCTGGTGTTTGGTTTGGCCGAGGCTTGTAAGCTACCCCAATCCGAACGAGGCTTTGGAGATTACATGGCTCCCAGCTGCGCCGGGGGCGCTCGGCCATACCAAGCTTCGCGGGATGCAATTTGGCCTAACCGAGATATGTAGCTCTGGCTCAGAGCTCGGCCTAGCCGAGGTATGGAGATTTGGCTCAAGGAGATGGCTCGGTCGTGCCAAGAATGGATGCGTGAACGGCATCTGTTTTCTATTGCAACTTTTTGAAAGAACGACCATAGCGGTTTTGCCACGGATCATAAAACAAGATGCCAAAGCTGTAAATGGGGCAAGTTTATAGATAGTGTACTATATTGGTGATATATGCGGAGGTTGTCCAAACTCCACGTCCGGGGAATGGATTTCCGTTCAGGTCCTGGAGCTTGTAGGTGCCGGGACCGATGACTTCCGCTACTTGGTAGGGGCCTTCCCAGTTTGGAGAGAGCTTTCCTTGCTCCAGCGGCTTGAAGATGGATGCTTTTCGGAGGACAAGATCACCGGGCGAGAAGGATTTTCCCTTGACTCTAGAGGCATGGTAGCGGGCCACTCTTTGCTGGTACGCGGCCATTCTGATTCGAGCTTTTTCCCTGATTTCTTCCACCATGTCGAGATTGGTTCAGAGCTGCTCGTCGTTAGTTTCTTTTGAGTAGCTTTCCACTCGCGGAGAGGGGAGGCCTATTTCTACGGGGATGATGGCTTCTGTGCCAAAGGCCATCCAGAACGAGGTCTCGCCGATGGAGACTCTTTGGGTAGTGCGGTAGGCCCATAGAACATGATGAAGTTCATTCGCCCATCTGCCTCGGGCTCTGGTGAGCCGAGCCTTGATCCCTTGAAGTAGGGTCCGGTTTGTTACCTCGGCTTCTCCGTTGGCTTGCGGATGCCCCACTGAGGTGAGGCGATGGCTGATGCCATGATCCTCGTAGAACTCCTGGAATTTGGGATTATCAATTTGCTTGCCATTGTCGGTGATGATGGTATGCGGGAGGCCAAAGCGACAAATGATGGATCTCCACACGAAGTCCCTGGCCCGAGCCTCGGTTATCTGGGCTACTGCCTCAGCCTCGACCCACTTGGTGAAGTAGTCGATGGCGACAAACAGAAATTTTCTCTGTCCAGTGGTGAGGGGAAAAGGGCCAAGAATGTCCATCCCCCACTTAGCAAAAGGCCAAGCGGAGGAAATAGGGACTAAACTAGCGGAGGGAAGCCTCTGGATGCTAGAGTGCCTCTGACATGAGTCATAGGCTCGAACGAGATCATCGGCATCCTTTTGCATGGTAGGCTAGTAATATCCCTGGCGCAGTACCTTATGGTATAGAGATCGACCCCCTAGGTGGTTGCCGCAGATTCCTTCATGTACTTTCCGAAGAGCATAATCAACTTCGGACGGGCGGAGGCATTTGAGCAGCGGCATGGAAAAGGACCGCTTGTACAGCTGATCATCGATTAGCACATAGTGGGTAGCTTGCAATCTTAGCTTCCTTGCTTTCTTACGGTCGACTGGGAGCGACCCTTCTTTAAGATACTTTAATATTGGGTCGAACCAGGAAGGCTCGACCTCAATCTGTATCACTCGGTCCGCCTCCGCGATGCTGGGTTTTTCCAGGATTTTCAGAGGAAACTTTTGCTCGGCACTCATCGATTCCGCAGTCGCAAGCCGGGATAACATATCGGCACGAGCATTTTCGGATCTGGGGATCTGGATAACCTCAATTTCAGAGAAGTGAGAAAGCAAGTCCCACACCTGCCGGAGGTACCGAATCATGTTTGGCTCCCAGGCCTCAAATTTGCCCCGCACATGATCGGCCACCAACTGAGAGTCGGTAAAGGCATTCAGCCTCTTCACTTTCAGATCACGGGCGATTCAAAGTCCAGCAAGCAGGGCCTCATACTCGGCTTCATTGTTGGAGGCTGGGAAGGAGAATCGAACATCGTACTCAAAGGTCATCCCCTTGGGGCTAGTGAGGATCAAACCAGCGCCGGAGCCATTGGCATTGGAGGATCCATCAACGTGGAGGAGCCCATCGACGTGGAGGAGCCACAGGGTGTCAGATCTTGGATGCTCGGGGGAGTTCGGAGTGGAGCCATCTTCCGGATGGTGCACTCAAGGAGGAAATCAGCTAGAATCTAAGCTTTGATGGCTGGGCGAGGTTGATAACGGATATCATGCTCGCTTAACTCGACGGCCCACTTAGCCATTCTTCCCGATGTCTCCAGGCGATGGACCACCGCCTTGATGGGCTGATCGGTAAGGACCATCACAGAATGTGCTTGGAAATATGGTCGTAATCTCTGAACCGATATTATCATGGCCAAGACCAGCTTCTCGACTCGGGTGTTCCGGAGAAGTTTGCTGACATAGTAGATCGGCTTCTGGGTCTTCTTCTCTTCTTTGACCAAAACGAACCAATTGCGCCTTCAGAGACTGCCAGGTACAGAAACAACATTTCTCCCGGATTGGGGCTGCTGAGGAGGGATGGCGAGCCAAGATATCTCTTGAGGTCCTCGAATGACTTTTGGCACTCGGGAGTCCATTGAAAATTCTTGGCAGATCGAAGAGCTTTGAAGAAAGGAAGGCTCTTCTCGACCGACCGAGCCACAAAGCGGTTGAGGGCCGCAATTCTTCTCGTCAGGCGCTGGACTTCTTTGATAGATGTTGGGGGCACCATTTGCTGAAGCGCTTGAATTTTCTGCGGGTTGGCTTCGATGCCTCGCTGAGAAACTATGAAGCCCAGAAACTTCCCCAAGGTGACACCGAAGGCGTACTTCGTTGGATTGAGCTTCATCCGATACCTTCAGAGTGTCGCGAAGCTTTCAGAAAGATCCCCAATATGCTGGGATGCTTCCTTGCTTTTGACCAGCATATCATCGACATACACCTCCATATTTCGGCCGATCTGCTCCTTGAAGACTTTGTTTACCAGCCTTTGGTAAGTGGCACTTGCATTTTTCAGGCCAAAGGGCATGACTCGGTAACAGTAAGTACCTCAATCGGTTATGAAGGCAGTCTTTTCTTTGTCCTCGGGTGCCATCCAAATCTGGTTATAGCCTGAATAGGCGTCCATGAAGGTCAACATCTGATGGCCGAAGGTGGCATCCACGAGCTGATCGATCCGGGGGAGAGGGAAGCTATCCTTCGGGCATGCTTTGTTAAGGTCGGTGAAATCGATGCAGATTCGCCATTTACCGTTCGACTTTTTTACTATAACAACATTGGACAGCCAGCTTGGATAATTCACCTTCCCTTTCAAGACTATCATGCAGGGGTGGGGGGAAGTTTGCTTGGCAGCTCCAGTCGGGGCTTTCCTTTCAATAGCGACCCGATCTTTATGGTTCGGTCAGGCCGAGCTTCGTCCAGCAGTACCTCCTCCAGCTCTTTGGTTGGTTCTCCTCGTTGCTCGGTGAAATCCTCCCGAGCGTCTAGTCCGTCAACCTCGGGCAATCTGGATTGTAGGCTGGTGACGAAGCACTGCCGAGCTATAGTTTGGCTTTCTCGAACTACACCAATCCTCGCTCGGTCGGAAACTTCATAACAAGATGCAGGATGGAGACGGCGGCTCTGAGAGACATCAAGCCGGGTCTTCCCAAGATCGCGTTGTAAGGCGACCGGAGCTTGGCCACCAAGAAATCTGCATGCACAGTGGCAATGGAAGGCCAGGTTCCTGCTCAGACCGTCAAGGTCACGACCCCTCTGGGTTGATTACATCGCCGGTGAACCCCATAAGGGTGGAGTCCACCGCTCGGAGATTCTCCATGAGAAGTTTTATCTTCACAAATACATCGAGGTACAAAACATTGATGGAGCTTCCACTATCAATGAGAATTCGGCTTACATCATAGTTGTTCAAATTGAGAGATACAACCAGCGCATCATCGTGTGGGAACTGTATTTCCTAGAAGTCATCGCTGGAGAAAGAGAGCTCGTCAGTTTGCGCTTTCCTCGGCGCCGAACCTTCTTCATCGTCCCTCCTGCCTGAAGGACCACCGACCGCCTCAATCACATTAATGTGGCCAACGACTGAAGGATTTGGGGGAGGAAGAGGTTGCTGCTGGGGCTCAGGCCGGCGATCGCCCCCGTTTCTCGGCTCGGGGGCTCCCCTGAACTGATCCAGTATACCCCGCTGGATGAGCCTTTCGATCTCATTCTTCAGTTGCCAGCACTCTTCAGTGTCGTGGCCATGGTCGCGGTGGTAGCGGCAATACTTGGCGGGGTCTCTCCGGGCAGCGTTTCCTCGAAGAGGAGGAGGTCGAGGGAGTTGGCGCTCGATTTCCATAAGGATCTTCGCTCTTGGGGCGGTGAGCGGAGTAAATTGATTGAACCTCCTAGGCAGGCTCCGGGTACGGTTCCTTGGTGGCGGCTGAGGAATCCTTTGGCAGGAAGGCGGGCTTGGTTGACGGGCAGGTCGGCACTTATCTGAGCCCTTGGGCTCCATCTTCTTCATAAGCTCGGCTCGGGCAGCTCTCCGTAATTCTTCGACTCTTGCATATTTGTTTGCCAGATCCATCATGTCGGAGAGGTTTGGAGGGTAGCTGACCTCCAGCGCCAGGTAAAAATCACTTTCCTTCAATACTCCGCCCGCTAGGGCGGACATGGCCACCTCATGATTAAGGTGGTCCACCTCTAGCATGACCGTGTTGAAACGGCCGAGATACTTCTTTAAAAACTCCCCCTCTCTCTGCTTAACCTCAGAGAGGGAGTCGGATCTCCGTCTGTGACGGCAGCTACTGACGAACTGGCTGATGAAGAGGCAGCTCAGCTCATCGAAGGAATTAACGGAACCTGGTTTCAAAGCATTGAACCAGGTTCGAGCAGATCCCCTGAGGGCGGAAGGGAAAGCGCGGCTAAGGATCGCATCTGATACCCCATGGAACATCATGATCGATCGGAAGCTGCTGAGATGATCGTCGGGGTCAGAGGAGCCATGATAAGGCTCGATGGCAGGCAGCTTGACATGGGAGGTAATCACTTCCTTCATGATCTTCTTAGAGAAGGGGATGCCCTGCTCCGCCTTATTCTGAAGCGGATGGGCCTGCTTGGCGGCGACTAGCTCTTGATGCATTTCTTGGAGCTGGCGGCGGATATCCCTATCAAGAAAAGCAGAAGGGGTAGGACGAGGAGGATATTGAGATGGTGTTGAATCATGGCAAGAGAACACCGGGGAGAGGGATCGGGCCCGCCGAGATCTAGGGAGATCTCTGCCGCGGACTCCTTGGGGAGCTAGCTCAGCTTCTCTTGGATGGCGAGGGGGGTCCGCAACCTCAAGCGGGCCGGAAGAAGAGGTCGCTGGATGAGCGGGGGCTGCATCCTCCTCAGGGGGATGAGGGGCAGGAGCAGCCGAACGGGGAGCTTCGGAGCGCCCCTGAATCAGGTGGGCCAGAGCCTGGACTTGCTGGACCAGTGCGGCGAACTGGTCTTGGGTCACCGGGGCCGCCAATGGCGATGGAGTCTCAACTGGCGGTGGTGGCGGCGCAATACTACTCGCCGGATCAGGTCTTTGGGAGGCGACCTGATCTTGGGCCTCGGAGGTAGCCTTTCTTCGGTTGGCCATGGGAGGAGTTCTCTTTCAGATCGAGATCCTTATCTCCTGGATCATAAGTTTAAGGGACTTGAGGGCCCTTCCTCTAGCACCAATATGTTGCTGCCGAAATCTGTCCTTCGACTCGGGCGCGGTCGGGCTGCAGCGTGGGATCTCCGACTGGGTGGATCTGCAAAACAGTCCTCACGCGAGAGGCGTTGGGGGTGGCCCTCTGCGGAAGACCCTCCGATGCTCAAGTCAGTGAAGATCAGCAATCAACAGAAATGGAAAGAAGGCTCTCGCTGAATAGTCCCTCCAGGGCTCTAGCAGAGCAGAGCGCTAATAGCGAAAGCTAAGGTAGAAGGAGAGAGGGTTCCAGTGAGCAAGTGTGCGCGTACTTGAGGGGTCGACAGACGACTCTATTTATAGAAGATCATCTGATTCCCTGGGAGTGTCGTGGGTCCGAAAGTCGTTAGGATCTGAATCCAGTTTGTTATGAGGTCAGTAGGATTCTTATCTTGTTGGTTAGGGGATCGACGGCTCGGAGAGCTGTTGATGTCTCGAGATGTGGTGAGGATATAGGCTCCAGGGCCCTAGGCTACTCTCGCGGGTCCTAGGTCACTCCTGGATATGATTTTTATTTGGAATCTCATGAATTCGGGTTCTCCTGCGTCGAATTCCGTAGAGGCGTAGATATCGCTCGGGCTAGGCTGAGCGATGGGAAAGATCGGCTAGAGGGGCCGAAAGATGACATAGCTCAGCTGGGGCCGAGAGACAATATAGCTCGGCTGGGGCCGAAAGATGATATAGCTTGGCTAGGGCCGAGAGACGATATAGCTCGGCTGGGGCCGAGAGATGTTATAGCTCGGCCGGGGCCGAGAGAGATGATATAGCTCGGCTGGGGCCGAGAGAGAATATAGCTCGACTGAGGCCGAGAGAGATGATGTAGCTCGGCTGGGGCCGAGAGAGGATTCGCGCCTTGAGAGTCCTTGGCTCGGTGAGGGGCTAAGGCGCCCCAACTTATCAAGGCTGACTTATCTCGGGCGGGTGTCGCATAGCGGGTAGGAATCTGGGCTAGCCCTAGCCATGTGCACGATTATTGATACACAATGATTTTACCCCTCAACAATGTTAAAGAATGAATAACCAACATTAAGATAAAACAACTTGATAATGTCACCTACAATTCAATGTACCAAAGATGCAACCCATATACTTTGAGCATAAAGTATAAATAGTTGCTTGTTAAAAGTGCATGTTGATAAGTTTAAAATTAATACGATGATATAACTTTTTCTAAAAAAAAGTTATTTAAGCAAGAAGATTAGACTATAAATGGTGGTTCAATAGTAAGAATTAAGATAATATAGATTAATATCGATATTCAATGTATTTAAGGATTGCAGCTCAAATATTCAAGTGATTAATTTTAAAAGTATATGTCATGACACACTTGTTTTTTTTCAAAAAATATGTGGTACATTTTAAAAAGATGATTTAAGCTTAATTGGATCCTTTTTAGAAAATATTCATCATAAAATGGATAATATTAGTAGTAGTTCAATGTATCTAATCATGCAGCTAAAAAGAATTATGTTAAAATAGGAGATAACACACACCAAAATGAATATCTCGAACCCATCTTATTAAATTAAACCTAACCACACCAAATTAAATTTCAATGGCTTCTTACTTTTAAAGCCAAATATTTCTCAAGTCAAGAGAAGCAATGCTAGATGGAGCTGAGCATGTGAATATGCTTGATGAATAGTCTAATCTTGTTAGGATAGAGATTTAGTGTGGAATATATTTTCTTTCTTAAGAAAGGAAAAATAAAAATATGCGCATGTACTTCATTAGAATGGCACTAAAAGTATATTAATTAGGTATTCTTTAGAAAAGAGAAGAAAATAAAAGTAAATAAATAAATGGAGGTAGATTTTACAAAGAATTAATGCACTCATTGTTATACGCATTAAGAAAGAAATTTTTATTATTTCATTTATTTATTTGGAGTTGCAGGTAATCAGATATTTTTTGGTTAACAACTTCTAGGTAGTCATTCATATTTTTTTTACCTTTTTTTTTTTTGTTTGAGAAAGCATGTCAACTTCTTGTGATGAAACTTTTCTATTTTTTTTAAAGAAAAACAAGTAATATGAGCATGATTTTTCGTAGCTGCAACCTTTTCACGTCTTAAATCTCACAAATCACAAAGCATCATGTTATACATTTAAAGTAGATTAGCTTCGACTTCAACAACTAAAAGAAAACTATGAAAAGCCTTGTTTTCAAATTTAAGACTATACTTTTAGCTGGCTCATGAAAACAACATCTCATTAGTATCTTAGAGATGGTGAAAACTTAGCCCTACCGTATATAATGATACTAGCGTGCAATATCAAATGGTACTATATGATAAAGACTATCCCTTCAATATGATCCACTCAATCTTTCAACATAGACTATCGATTATGATTTTGGTGGTCTATAGAATATTTCCATGATTAAGAGGAAAATTTGATTGTTAGAATATTTTTTATACCTAAAACCCATTGAAATTTTGAAAGTCTAGCATGCACATGCAGTCACACACACCTTAAAGCATAATTTTTTAAATTTTGTTGCATGAAAATGTCATAAGGTCTAATTTTCATAATTTAAAATATTCTTTAAGGATAAAGATAAGTACCCTAGGTTCTGTCACAAGTCCTTTCTTTTTGTTTTGTTTCTTTCTTTTTTATAAGTTATACAAGTATTGCTTTCATTTGTCTCTTAAACTATTTAGAAATATCAAGACTTAGATTTGACTAGAATTCACACACCCAGACACAAAAAGGAAATTTAAATCTTTTACTCACCATTTTTATCTATACATGTGATCCACATCTCATTTCCAATGTATATAAGAAAGATAGTAAAATAATATTGCAACAAGGCAAGTGTCAACAAGTCTTCTTTTTGTAAAAATTAAATGATAAAAGTTTAGCATGTTTTGTTTAATCCCACGGATCTAATTAAAAATTAGAGAAAATATATATAAGATTAGATTTGTAGGCTATAGACATGTGATTTTTTTCTTTCATGTGTCCATTAAATTCTATCATTTAGTATAGAACTAGTTTGCCAAATGAGCTATAAAAATATACTTCTAAGACATCATAAAGCTAGCGTAGGTTTTAGAAGTAACAATTATGAAATATGACATTAAATTATCCTTGAAATTTGCAACTTGATTAAAAGAAAAATTGAGTGATAAAAAATACATAAAAAATTAAAATTGCATACAACCTCTTCTAAGGTCTACCTCCAAATATAGTCTAAACTAGTTATAAAATAATGGATGAACGATTAGTCGAGATAAAGAAACCATACCTCTCAAGTGAAGAGATCAAAAAGAGAGGACAGAAAATATTCATTAAGAGAAAAAAAAAATGAGTTCAATACTAAGAAATATGTGAAAACTGATTATATTTTATAACCACTTTTAGAGGGTTGTAAAAGCACTATATTTATCTATTATGTTATAAATACCTTTCGTAATATACTACAAAGACATGAAATTGATGTCGACTTAATTAAAAAAATTAGTTAAGAGATATTAAGCCTTATTTTTTACAAAAAATTATGCTCACATCATATATCATTATTTAAATTTATGATAGAGTTTGATTAAAATGAAATTGATAATGATTTACTTTTAATTGAGGGAGTTTATGTAGCTTTTGAGTTGCTCTTACATCTAAACCTTTCGCCTAATTTAGTCAATTATTATAATTTATTTGAGGGGAGTTTTCATGATTAGTTATCAAAGCTCCGAATTCCTCTATTAATTTTCTAGATGAATAAAGAACATGATAATTATCGATGTACATAAAATCTAATAAAACAATATAAAGTAAGATACTTGTTCTAACTTAGTAGCATCGATGTATATTCCATATTGTTGATTGTAAACTTTAAAAGGCTATATAGATCCCTAATTATCTTATTGACATGATTTCTTGGTTAGCGAGAAGCATAAATTGAAACCTTGATCAATTAAAGAAGAAAAAAGAGAAATAATCTTTAATGTGTTGAGTTGGAACCTTGTAAATAGAGCTACACTATAGTTCAAGCTGCAATACAACCTGAGCTACATGCAATTGAGTTATGAGGTTCCATCTCCACTGTTTGATAAAAGATGAGGGCGATTGGTGGAGGGGAGAGGGATAGAAGGATGAGAGGAAGGAATGTATTGAGCACCATAAGTAACACTTAGTAATATAAGAAATAATTAATGAGGTGGATGGATATAAACGATTGGTTCCAAAACTTCGGAGCTTATCTTTTTTTAACTTGAATAGGATTTTGATTTATATATTAAGGCTTTCTCATTGTTGAACTTGAACTCCCTATTGAAAGAGTATAGGTTAGACTTGATGGAGAAGACTCACTAAGTTTGATATGAACACTTAAACATGGTTCTTGAAAAAGCATAATTTTATATGAGTAAAGTAAAAATATGGCTCTTAGAAATAAGTGACTCTTGGACTTAAATAATAATACATTGCACTAAGGGCTCTAGGAGAATGAGCTCTTAAACTTGAATGGTAATATGTGATATACTTGGTAAGAGTAATTAAACTAAAAGCTTAATTAAAGAACGATGGATTTGACTCAAAGAAGAGTTGGAATTAGCTTACATACGAAGGAAGGGATGGGGGGCAGTTGAGAATCATGTCAGATGAGAGGATGCAATGGATTAAAAAATGAAGGAGGATGCCGATTAGATATATAAATACATTTATATGCCTTTCAAACTATACATCCCTTCTATGCACGCATGTTCTATTTTGCATACCATTTAAACTATAATTATGCATTTCTTGCGAATACCCCATTAAATTAATTATTTTATTTTTCATTGGTGCTCTTATCATTCACTCTCATGTACAATTAGTAGTGCAAATTATAATTAGGGGGGTCATTTAGTCATATTTAAAAATTAATTTTTAATAGAACGAGAAAAACTATTTTTTAGTCTACTGTTGTCTATTGCAAGCTATTTAATGCAATGATATTTACATCATTCTATTAGTAGAAGCAATTAGTTTTAGTAGCTGATAGTCATTGATAAAAAATAAAAAAAATAAAAGATCATTTACATAAAATAAAAAATATAATATTATACATGCAAAATCAAAAGTTGCAACGGGGACATATGCAAAAATATCTTATAAAATATTTCTTAAGATATAGCAAGATAATTAAATTAACCATTATTTTAAATATATAATTTAAAATAAAGATCACTACTGTTCCTATGAGGTCATAATATCGATATCTAATAGACGGTAGAACTTTTTTTACCAAAAAGTGGTGATATAAATTTATTATTTTTTTTTTTTTGTACAAGCGGATGATCACATCAATCTAGGGTGAGTCAAACCCAAGATATTCTAATACAAATATGTGATAGGATGAGAGGACAAGGGTCGTCGAGCATCCAACTCCAGAACCCTAAATGATAGGCCACTCTGACAGTAATCCAATCAGCCGCAGAGTTGGTCTCCCTGTATATATGTCGAATCTGGATGCTGATAGCTCTCTGAAGGAGATAATGGATGTCGCTGATTAAAGAAATGGTCGGTAGGTGGACATTAGACTCCTGACGAATCCAGCTAATAACCGTAGCTGAATCTTCCTTTATAATAAGCTTCGTAGTACCCAGGCTCCGAAGAGCGTAAGAAATATCGATCCAAACCGCATATAGCTCAGCAAAAAAAAACAAAAAATTCAGAATATAAATTTGTTTATTAGACTGGCAAGCGTTTGGACTTCATCTTTCCTACATCATCATCAATATCACCATTCTTATTCAAATCTTTTCCAAGTAACTACGTGTCTATTATAAATGCAACTCTAGTACCCTTTGGAGATAAGAAGGTCTACACTCCTTTAACTTTTTTTTTTGGAGTCATAGATTGGAAAAGATCACATGGCAATTATCAAATCTTTTAAAGTTGGACGGTGGATGGATTTTTGTCAGCTAACTAATAAATAATTTATAGTTGTGAACAAATTCAATTGTATGAAGTTAAACAATTCTTAAACACGCTTTCCATTGCTTGATCCACTTGTCTCCTTTGAGGAAACTATTGTCTCATGTCTCTGGACATGTCCCAGACTACATGTGTGGTTTTGTTAGGTGCTTCGATGAAATTTAAACCGGACCCGGTTTGGAATTGCCGGTTTTCCTATCCGAACCGGGTCCGGTTCAGGAGAAGGGAACGTGATAATTATGAGAATTTGGCGAGTACGAGACGATGAGATGAGGCTTTGGACAAAGCGGTTGAGCACGCCAGGTTAAAGTGAGAGGAGACAAAGATTGTGACAATTTTTAAGGATTTTCAAACCGGAATGTTTTGTCGGAGGAGGATTGGGTGGACGAAACGATGCACGAAACAGCATCAGGATGCAGGTTATACCGTTGATTTTTTTGGTGGGTCCCATTACGGATGAGAGATATTGGAAGTGTGCTGTTTGATGGTGTTCGAGGTGGCGCAGCTAAACTTTTTGCCTGCTCTTGATGATCAAGTCAAAGATCTCGCGGAAGTTGGATTAGTATAAGAAGCAGACAAGACCATGGTGATCACTGGGTGGATGTGGACTTAAGAATAATTTATCATTGACAACTGGATGGATGTGGACTTAATTAGTACTCTTTATTAGCTACGCAGCCACCGCGTGCTAGTTGAAATTTTTGTTTTTGTTTTTTTTTTTTTCTATGAGGATTGGACTAAGCAACGCTATTTAGATTCTTGATGTTAGGTCAACAGAAGCAACTCCATCATCATAAGTTTGTTATCTATTTACCGAACATAATTCAAAGAATCTATATTTACATAATATATTATATCTTTTTTATAAATAAATAAATCGATAATTCTATAAATATGTTGATGAAATAAGAGCTATCCAATGATTTATCTTATATTCTAGCCAAGCAAGCAATGCCTTCAATATATGATGGTAAGATAAGGATGAATGTATGGTGCCAGGCAACTATATATGAATGAATGAATGAATAAAAAAATATTTTATTCTTAACTATTCAATATTTTTACATAATATTTTACATCTTTTTTATAAATAAATAAATTGATAATTTTATAAATATGTTGATGAAATGAGAGTTGTCCAATGATTTTATCTTATATTCGAGCCAAGCAAACAATGCCTTCAATATATGATGGCAAAGATAAGGATGAACGTATGATCTAGGCAGCTATGGTGAATGAATGAACAAATAGAAAATATTTTTCTTACCTTTTCAA